>CM024597.1:44132987-44246879 GCA_014182555.1 Eucalyptus erythrocorys | reverse complement strand
GAAGGACGTGCAAGACTTAAAAGGCTGATGACAAAGCTAGCTAATTATCGGTGGCATGATGTGATTTAGTATCACATGTGGTCAAAGTCAATCAGATGATACAGGAAATCATCTGGAATGGTTATCTTATACCGGATTTTGAGAAGGTGTCGACCTTCAAGAACACTCTTCCACCAGATTAGCAAGCAGTGTTAGATCGGCTATGGGAGGTCAACATGGTCCCGGGATATATGAGGCTGGCAGAAGCTTTTGTGAGAGAATACTATAGGATTGGGTTAACCAAAACTTCAACCCTTAGTATGAGTAATGCGCCTTGGAGGCGACATAAGAGCTCTCCAAAAAAGTTTTCCATAGTTGGCAAATGTGCCTTCGATTTCTTGGATTTTTTACCGATAGATTAGCAGGGGACTTTCCCTATTTATTTCTTAGATTAGTTTTGAGATGTTTTGAATATATATATCTCTTTTACGTGTTGAGATTTTCATCCGTATGTATTACTTAGTGTAATAGATATGTTGAATTATGGGAAAGCATTATTTTATTTTATTGGATGTTAGATATTATTTGCTTTCTATTATTGTTTGATTGCTGTGGGTAGTTGATAGAAGTTTTTGTAACTTCATAGAATTTAATTTGCATAAGACAATTATATTAATGATAGTTTTGAGTTAGGATTTTTGGAGGATGATTGGAAATATAGTGACCTTTTGATTCTAAAACCTTACTTGAAATTGTTTGTTAATATGATGGGTCTATGCAAAGTAGATGCATAAATGATAGGCATTAATTATTCGTGCATATGTCGATGTATTCAGATCGATGGTTTCAGCAACTAAGAAAGTAATTGCTGATTTGAACGGCAACAATTGTGAAATATTGAATATGAAGATTCAATATGTGCTGGAAAAGCCAGAAGCACTAGTAGCTTTTGACCATATTATGGAAGATCTTGAGAATGCCGTGCGCCACCTTGAGCTAGTGGAGGACCACCTAACGGCATTTGAGCCGAAAGTAGATATTTGCAATGCTAATTCTAGCTCAGAAAGGGCTTTGAACTCTAAGCGCAAGCGTATTGATTCGTTCAATATGTGGTCATGCAAAGGATCAAGTCCTCATTGTAAGAAACCAAGAGTTAACCAACACAAGAGAGGAAAACGTCCTCAAGTGAAGAAAATGTCAAGGGTAAGGTGTTACAATTGTGACAAGAAGGGTCACTATGCTCGCAAATCGCCGTGAGCCGAAAAAGGTAAACACCTCTTGTACATTTGAGAACTTTGCTTATGTGTCAAGTTCCGTATTGTTGGCTGAATCCAATCCTTGTGGACTGTAGATTCGGGAGCAACCACCATGTAGCAAAGGATAGAGGATCCTTTGTGGAATTCGACGAATACCAACCGGAACTAAGTAGATCTATGTGGGAAACAACTCCAGAGTCAAGTAAAGGAATTGGCACCTGCCAACTGAATATGCGTGGTGGACGCACTTTGATCTTGCATGATGTATTGTATGCTCCGGAGATTCGTCGGAATCTAGTGTCTGTTTTAGTGTTGGTCAAACTAGGTTTTAATATGAACTTCCATTGTAGAGGTGTGGATTTGTTTTTGGATACAAATTTCTATGGTTGTGGTTATTTTCTCGGATGGTTTTATTGTTTTAGACATTGACTATGTTAATGCAAATGTTTGTTATTCCCTTATCACGTCTCCTAATTCATATGACAATAATGTGAATGTGTGGCATGCTAGACTTGGTCATATTGGCCAACAACGTATGAATAGACTAGCTAAAGAGGGCTTTTTGGGCAATATTGAAAAAGTCGATTTGCCCATATGTGAGCATTGCCTAAAGGGAAAACAACAAGGAAACCATTTGGAAAAAGTAAAAGAGCTGAATTTCCTTTGCATTTAATCCATTCGACATCTCGTGGTCCAATGAATGTGAGAGGAAGGCATGGGGCTGTTTTATTTCATCACTTTTATAGATGATTATACTCGACTCGGATATGTCTATTTGATTTCTCATAAATCTGAAGCATTAAGTTGTTTCAAAAGGTTTATGGCCTTGGTAGAGAATCAATTAGACAGGAAAATAAAAGCATTGAGATCCGATCGAGGTCGAGAATATTTATCTGATGAGTTCAGAAAATTATGTGATGAAAAAGGAATAGAAAGACAGTTGTCTATTCTATATACTCCTCAACAAAATGGTGTTGCGAGAGAAGAAACAGAACCCTACTAGAAATGGTTAGGTCCATGATGGCACATGCTAACTTACCTATCACCTTTTGGAGAGATGCATTATTGACAGTGCCTATGTACTTAACCGGGTGCCTTCCAAATCGATTACTTCCACTCCATATGAGTTATGGACAGGTAGAAAACCGAACTTAGGTTTCCTTAAGCCATGGGGTTGTGCTGCCTATACCCATGAGCCCTCTCACAAATTTGGGAAATTAGGTCCCGAGAGGAAAGAAGAGTATTTTCATAAGATACTCGAACACTCAAAAGGATATGTGTTCATAGGTGAGCAAGAAAGTGGGAGTATAACTGAATTTGAATCACGGGATGTCACATTCTTAGAGGATGAGTTTCCTAAGAAGGGCGAAATAGGTGAAGATTACTCCTATTTGAAACCATGGATCCGGATAATGATATTAGTGGGGTTCGCCTAAGTGGGAGTAATGTGAGAAGTGATGAATTGCATACAACTAATTCTCAATTACAACCACATGATGATACGACATCATCATTATCTGATCCTAATGGGAGCATAATGGGAAATGATGTGCTAAGTGTACTATCTCCTATACGGCGAACAAGTCGCAAAAGTATTCCCCGTCGACGTTTTGACATTGAAGGGGAAACTTTTATGATTGCCCCACAAGATGAGGATGAGCCAAGAAATATACATGAGGCTCTAAGTTGCCCTAGTAAAGAAAAATGGATGGATGCAATGGGAGAGGAAATGGAGTCAATGAAGTCAAACCATGTTTGGGAACCGGTTGATCTTCCAAAGGGACGCAAAGCTATTGGGAACAAGTGGGTTCTCAAAATAAAGCGTAAAGTTGATGGCTCGATAGAAAGATATAAAGCTCGCCTTGTGGCGAAAGGTTATAATCAACATGAAGGAATTGATTATGAGGAAACATTTTCCCCTGTTGTGAGATTCACCTCAATTCGCATTATACTAGCAATAGTGGCAAGTATGGATCTTGAATTACATCAAATGGATGTAAAGACTGCTTTTCTCAATGGAGAATTAGATGAGGAAATATATATGGAACAACTTGGTTTTTCATTATGAAAGGCCAAGAAGGAAATGTATGTCGACTTTTGAAATCGATATATGGCCTTAAGCAAAGTCAAGACAATGGTATATACGTTTTCATAATGCTATGATGGCATATAATTTTACAATGATTGATGAGGATCATTGTGTATATATCAAAAGATCCAAAGATCAATTAGTGATCATATCATTATATGTTGATGATATACTAATTGCCGGAAGTAATATGGAGTTAGTTAATACCATCAAAAGTTGGTTATCTTCCAATTTTGAGATGAAAGATATGGGTGAGGCTGCATACATACTTGGAGTTAAGATTTCAAGAGATCGTTCGAAGAGATCATTATCTCTTTTGCAAAAAACATATATACATAAAGTTCTTGAACGATTTCGTATGCAAGATTGTAAACTCATAGACACTCCTATTGCAAAAGGTGAAGGATTGAGCCATAGATCGTGTCCAAGGACTCCACAAGAGAAGGAACAAATGAAGCATGTTCCTTATGCTAGTGCTGTTGGGAGCTTGATGTACGTTATGATGTGTACAAGACGACATATGCTTTGCGTTGGAATGGTGAGTAGATACCAATCCAATCCAGGTCAAGCACATTGGAAAGCCGTTAAGAGAATACCGAGGTATCCGAAGGGAACCGCTGATTACAAATTGAATTACCAAGGAAAAGATCTCGACTTGAAGGCTATTCGATCTTGACTCGGAGAGGAGATTTAGATGAAAGGAAATCTACCTCGGATTTGCGTTCTTACCGAACAATGGCGCCATATCTTGAGCAAAGAAGAAGCAAACGTGTATAGCCTTGTCCACAATGGAAGCTGAGTTCGTGACATTATCAGCAGCGATACAAGAAGGAGTTTGGCTTAAGAGATTTTTGGATCATTTAGGTGTTATTGAGAAAGCTGCAAATCCATTATTGGTTAACTGTGATAACCAAGCAGCTATAGCATACACCAAAGATCCAAAGTATCATGGCAAGACCAAACATATAGATACCAAGTATAACTTTGTCAAAGATATAGTTGCACGAAAGGATGTGAACTTACAGTACATATC
This sequence comes from Eucalyptus erythrocorys, assembly GCA_014182555.1. NCBI lineage: Eukaryota > Viridiplantae > Streptophyta > Magnoliopsida > Myrtales > Myrtaceae > Eucalyptus > Eucalyptus erythrocorys. The sequence goes on along the minus strand of CM024597.1, from coordinate 44,242,522 downwards.
TACGCATAGAATAGTAGCAAATCCTATGACAAAGCCAATACCTAGAGATGTGTTTTGTGGTCATGTAAAATCTCTAGGATTGCGTGGAGTCTGATGTACTGAATATTGTAATTTCCCTGAGTTGTTCACATTTATGAAATTGTGTTTTTCATCATTAATGCCTATGAATCTTTATTTGATCTTTATGCATCTTAATGCTTAGTGCATTATATTAAGTTGAGAAAGTATGTCGGACAGATAAGAGATTAGCCCACTCACACAGTAATCGCCTCTATTTACTTGTGTGATAAATAGAGATGAGACGGTTTTTAAGCTTATTATCTAGGTGATAATCGAGAGCTCGGGCTTAAAATATATAATGTCGCCTTAACTAAGTGTTAAGATGAGGACATGATAAGTACTATGTCCAAAAGTAAAATACCCCACATATTTTACTTTATCTGTCTAAGATGCCAGATGTGAGTTTTGATAAATTATGTGAATGAGTAGATACGTGAACTCAAGTTAGGCATTGGGTATGTCTGAACTATCATCTGTACGGTATTGATTGTGTAGACATACGCTCCATGGGAAAGGAGTTAATACCGTAATACGTATTTCATACTACGTATGCATGAGACGACCAATAAGAGTGGCAAAAGTTTTGATCTCAACTTTTATGCCGTGTGAGACTCTTGAGGGAAATGAGTTCCTCGATTTTAGTCCTCTCAGGACTTTTACTTATTCTCAAGATTTCTATTTAGTGTTTGCTATCTTAGGATGTTGCCAATGGTCATGAGTTGATTCGATTTAATAGGACATTTCTAGAAAAGCAAGCTAAACTGAAATTGAGAGTTTAAAGGAAAGAGGAAGATTGGATTTGGAGAATCACATTGTAGTTTTGTGTTCACTGGTCGACCAATTATGACTGTCTTTGGGATAATCATAATTGTGAATGCAATATATATCATTGTTAAAAAGAGATCAAGAGAGATATAAATGTGATCGATCGATCTAGGTACTGCATACTAAATCTACTCGAGTGTGACGCCCATTATGAGCTGCTATATATTCCTAACATATGTATGGCAACGAGCTCTCAAAGTATGCCGGTCGCACGGATTATTCACCAGTATGAATGTTGAAAAGAGGTTAAGAGGATCCTGTTCGGCCCACCATGTGCGAGTGGGAGATGATGATTTTAATTAATTATTGGATGGGCCTAAATTGGCCCGTCTGCCCATGCTGAGACCAAAAGCCCGGCCCACAAAGAGTGATGGCCCATGGACGGAGGGAGGAGTTGAAGGGGTGTGTTTTGTGTTTTTGGGAGAGGTATAAAAAGGGGAGAGAGAGGGAGAGAAGTAAATTTTTTGGCAGAATTTTACGTACGTCTTCTCCCCCTCCCTCCAAAAACTCTCCAAAAGGAAAACTAAGGCAAGAGGCGACACCCCGCAATTCTCCAAGGACTTTTGACGTCATCGGATCGAGCAGGACCGTTATTTCTCTTCCTCTTGGCGTCGTTGGGGTTTAATCCGTGGAAAACAAGGTACGTTCAATTCTGTGATGTGCCTTAGGAACGGTGATGCATATGAATTTCTTGGGCTCGTCTTCCGCGCAAGTTTAGGGGTTCGATTTAGGGTCGAATCCGGTTTTTGGGGATCCGACAATCCCAACAGTATATTCTCGATCGAGTATCTAATTTCTATTCCCTTTAACCTTCCTTCTGCGATTTAGCACTTTTGCTTACACTGGTCGAAGAGAAGGCGGTCCTTGTTGGGCTAAAAAGAGTTCGTTTTTATGTTGCTCTGGTTTTTGTTTTGATGACAGAGTCAGAAAGCGGTGTTTAAGCTGCCTTCTGCGATTTAGCACTTTTGCTTATACTGGTTGAAGAGAAGGCGGTCCTTGTTGGGCTAAAAAGAGTTCGTTTTTACGTTGCTCTGGTTTTTGTTTTGATGACAGAGTCAGAAAGCGGTGTTTAAGCTGCCTTTGCACAATGAAAAGGAGAAGCAGAAGGCCATGAGAATAGCCTCTGGATTTACAGGTATCAATCAGATAAACCTTTTTCCTCACCTGTCTCTCTATTTCTACAAAAAGTACAAAACCAAATCTTAAATTCTGCAGTTAACCCAGTCAAAACAGAGTGTGAACCTCGCTGCTTATGTGCAGGGGTTGAGTCGATCGCCATGGACATGAAGGACAAGAAGCTGACGGTCACCAGAGCTATGGATCCGGTGGAGCTCGCAGCGAAGCTGAGCAAGCAGTTTTCTGTGGAGATAGTCTCGGTCGGACCGGCCAGGGCTCGTCCACCACCCCTGTACTACTATGGAAGATACCCGTATGTGTAGAAGAGGATCCAAATGGCTGCGTCATCTGCTCATTCAACGTTTTGCACAGATCTTTTGCATAGAATAGCAGATTTGGCAAAAGAGAAGATCTTGAAATCTGGGTCAAGTGCCTGAAGACCAATCTTCCCCGCTTCAGCTAAAAATTATTACGGCTTAGAGTTCTTGTGGATACGTAAGTATATCAAATTCGGGGTCGATTGTTCTTTGATATTTGACTGAGGATTTTGACTGTACTTTGATTTTCCTCCCAAGGAATACGCTTTTCTCGATTCAATCTTTCTTCCTTCCTCTTCGGTGGCTCCAAAGACTTGGTGTACAATAATACGGCAGAGAAGCAGTCATGATTTGATATTTTGAGTAATTATATCTAATGCTTAGGACGGGCAGAGTTTTGGCATAATTTAATTTCGATCTTTCGGTGAACCAATCAGTGCAGTCGATCGAGAGTTGGAATACTAAAACCGTGCAAATTGGACAAAAAAAAAAAGAAAAAAAGAAAAAGAAACTGCTGCGACCTTTCCCTCATATCAGAAAGAAGGTTTTTTAAGTTGAGTCTCTCGCTCCGGATAGATGTCCACATTGCGAAATGACCGGTAGTCCAAGTTACGTGATAATGCAACACAAAAACAGAGTCAAGTCCAAAACAGTTATTAACCTATTGCGTTTTTACTAATTCAGTCCTAAAATTTTAATTATATCAATTAAATCCATTCAATCAATTTAGTAGAAAATCGTTGACATAGATAATTTTTCACGATATTTTTTTGAATTTTTTTATATATATCTTTTCTTTTTTTTTTTCTTTTTATTTTTCCTTCTTTACTTTTTTTTTTTTTTTTATTGTTAAGATCAGGGAAGGGACGTGGGCCACTTATGGCCCCTGTTGGCCATTGAGCGAGGGGTTGTGGCCCTCACTCACAACTAGGTGAGGGTCGCAACCCTCACCTGTAGCTAGCGAGGACTCATAGGCCCTTGCCGAGTGGCTAGTGAGCCTCGGTCGGTGGCGGCAACCCCCTGTCCTTAAGAATAAAAAAAGAAAAAAAAAAGAAAAAAAAAGAAAATAGGATTAGACATGTGTATAGCCTATCGATTACCATTTTGACCATAGCTACCTTAGCAAACTCTGCTTAGCTCACCTCATCATCAAATTCGGATCATAGACAAAATTGACATCACCTTGTCTACTATGTTTTTTTGTCCTTTTTCTTCAGCAGACTTTCAAGCTTCACTGCCACCATTGCCAAGTGAAAAAGGTTTAAATAAGGCTATCCCATCATCCCTTCCCTTATGTCAAACTTTAGTCCCTCGAAAGCCAAGTTTGCAAAGGAATTATAGGGTAATGAAACAAGATATTTAGTCCTTACTCTCTTGAACCGAGACATAAACTATTGACCAATTCATTATTAAGCTGTTGCATGATCGATAGATCTGCCACAGACAAGTTAAGGATCGCCCTTTGAAATTGACAATGGAACAGCCTTTCCATTTGCTCCCCAGAGAGGACCGAATTGGCCAGTAATGCAGTGTAACCATGTAAAAGCAGTTTTAGACAAAAATAATGAAAATAACCGCAGTTTCTAATGATCGCCGTGTGCGGCATCACCACATAACATAGTAAATTGGTTAACATGTTCAAAAGTTGATTGGCCATTTTCACCAATGAAAAGTGTAAACTCTGATATCTTGAAACCTCCTGGATAAGGCACCATATCCATTCAATTTGGGTATGGTTTCTTATAAACAGGCCTAATGTATCCCATATTGCATCCGTACTGTCGCATTGCCTGATCAAGTACAAATTGATTTTGCCTAGGGGCTATTGCGGTAGGGATTGTAGCATGTTGGGCCTCATAGATAGGTTGCAGCGCGGCCTGTTGTGCATATTGTGGTAGTTGTTGTATTGGTTGTTGGATTTGCAGTGGCCAGGGTTGTGGAACATTTTGTGGAATTGGCTGTGCAATCGGTTGTCGGGGCAAATATTGTTGTAATAGTCATAGGTCTTGTTGTGGAACATTTTACGGAATTGGTTGTTCAATCGGTTATGAATTCTTTGAGTCATTATATGTGTTTATTTAGATTGATTAAATTTGTGTCGGCATGCAATATTTGACAAAGCATAATAATGATAGGAAGCACCTACATCTCATCCTACTCTAGCGCATTAGAAAGTTAGTTATAGACCCAAGCGACGAAAGATCCAGTCTAAATGTGGATCAAATTATACTATGTTTTAAGGAGGCAGGCCCGACCAGCAAGCCTCATGACCTTGAGGTCATTGAGCAAGTCACTCCCCATTCCATGCTAATGGTCTCAGTGGGGAATGATAGGAGATGACATCTTAATTAAAATTGCAAAAACAATATCCCAAAATGAAAAACATGAGAAACGTCACGCCAAAATAAAATTAGAATTACTCAATTGCATTGTTGCCAAATGGCATGTCTTTCTTTGGTCTCCTACAAAGAAGCGTGGGTCATTATCTATGAGTAAGTAGTGAATAATTTAACTTCATTTGCAACAACCTTATTTGCCACTTTCAAGGAAGGCTTTTTTTGTCCCTTTTTTTTTTAAAAAAAAAATAGAAGTCCTAATACTTGTTAGGAAAATACAATTGAGTCATAAAATTTATAAAAAATGCAATCAAGTCCTAAAACTTATCAAATTGATTCAATTAAGTCTTAAAGTTAACACCGTTAAACTTTTAACGAAAAATGCTGACGTGGTGCGGACGAAACATTTTAAATGAATTTTTGTTTTCCATGTGGCTTTAAAAAAAATAATCAATTTAAAAAAATAGAAAAGAAAAGCTAAAATTTATTTAAAAAACAAAACAATTAAAAAAAAAAAAAAAAAAAAAGAAAATGGCGGGGGCTTTTGCTACTATTGCCCATCGCCGGAGGGGACGGTGACAGTCATCGACCTTGGGCGGGGGTGGCCGACCCTCGCCTGGCTAGGGAGAGGCCTTGCCGGCCCCAGGCGTGGGCTGACAACCCTCGCCAGGCTCGGGTGAGGGTGCCCAAATCGGGCATTCCGGCCCCAGTCTCGCCCTACGCCCGCCACCATTGCCCAGGGCTAGTGATCGTCGCCTAGCCCCTCCGGCGATGGCGGCGACGGCAGAAGCGCTACCATTTTTTTTTATTTTTTTTTATTTTTTTAATTAAATTTTAGCTTTTCTTTTCTATTTGTAATAGACTAGTAATATGACATCCTCGATCTGAACCAATTTTTAGAATAGAATTATATCGAATGCCAATCTTCGAATAGGATTTCAACAAGGATCGTTAAACTACGAAACCGCTAAGGAGGCCATTCTAGGGTATAAGCTCGATCCCTCATCGATGAAACACTAAAATTTGGAAAGTTGAGAACAGACTATGGGCTATGGGCTCTCCAAGCTCGTTAGGACCATCATTGCAAGATCTTACCATTAATTGCATCCAAGTATGTGCATATTGAGTGAATAGTGAGCAATCTTTATGAAATGACCAAATTGCCCTCTTGCTCAACTAAGGACAAAGGGACAAGATTGGAATTGGCTAAGGGAGGAGGAGATACATGCTTGAAAGGGGTGGCTCTTTGCTTGAGGAAGGATGAGGAGAGGACAACATATCGTAGTCTAAAACTATCTTAAGCCTATTGAACCATGTGAGCAATCTTCTCCAATTTAATGCTTGGATTTTTGCTCATCAAGTGCATATTCTAATGATTGGATGAGAGGGATCGGGGGGATTGGAAGTATCAAGCATTGATTAGGCTAGAATTCTCATTCTCCCCCCCTCACCCCCAAGACCGTCAGCCCCTTGCTCTCTCTCTCTCCCTCACCCTCATTTTCTCATCGTTTGCTTTCAATCTCATTCTCTCTCTTCCCTTACCACCACCGAAAGCCCCCATCTCCATTTTTATTTCCATTACAAGCTTCTTCTCCTCATTGTTCCTCACATTTCCCTTATCGATAACCAACCACCACCCATCGCTGTTGAACCGCCCTCCACACCGCCGTTCCCGTCATTGAGTTGGAGTTTTAGAGACGAGGAGGTGCTGTCCAGCCCTTGTCACAGCTCCCTATCCCTCATTTCTCTCACAGTTTGGTCCCCGCGAAGCCTGGAGGCCGTCTCCCACTGAGCCGACCGTCGTGCCGTCGCCCAAGCTGCCAACTAGCATTCCTTGTGAGCTGTTCAGTGCTGGTCCAACAGCCACAATCACTGTCTAGCTTTGCCACACCTTCTCTGATGCTTTTTAAAGCTTGAATTGGGGTGTGAGTGGCTTTATATCCCTTGATTAGGGTTGTTGCATTAGGGAATAGTTTAGGGTGAGATTAGGGTTAAGTGATGCTTTGATGATGTGATAAGTGGGTTTTATGCAATAGGTGTTGACACCTAAATTTCACATAAACTAATTAATTTAAAGTAGCATACAAAATTAGGAATTAGCTAAAAAGAAAAAAAAAAAAAAAAAAAGAGAGAGAAAAAAAGAAAGAAAGAAGAAAGAAGAGTGAAAAAAAAACAAATCATTAAAAAGTATCGTGTTTTCGTTATTGCACAGCATATTGAATGGTATTTATTTTTCCAAAATTGTTATAAAAAAAGAGTAAAAAAAAAATCAATCATTAAAAGGCATAAGAAAATCAAATGAGGCCGAGTAGTGGGCTTTCGTTTGTCTGTGGGCTCATTGACATATCCCTTTTCCTTTTCTTTCTTTTGCACTTGGGCCGGCCCATCTCCTTTTATTTCAACCCAATCTAGGAGTGAGTCTTCTTCCTCCCCTCACGCCAACCACGCTCGTGCAAAAGAAGAAAGGAGAAACGTACAAACGAGAGGCGAGGCAGAGGATCGCGAGGTCAGAGGATCGCGAAGGCAGAGGACGGCATGATCCTAGGGTCGGAGGTCAAGCGGCCACGACAGGCTGGCGGTGGCAGAAGCCATGCGCGCCTGTCGTTGGCCGAGCTTAAAAGGAAGAGACCAAAGAGAAAATTGGGGTTCTCGGCTGGTTCTTCGGTTGGAGCAAAGGACAGAGAGTGGGGGAGAGCTCGAGAGAATAGAGGGCGGGCCAAAGGAAAGAGGGAGCTCGAAGGAAAGCCACCGTCCGTCACAGCCCTTCCTGTGAAACCAGGTAGGTCTCTCGAGCGCTTGTGTTCTGTTCTAGTGGGAGGTGTCGGGCCGGAGCTCGTGGCCGACTAGTTCACACGAGCTCCGGTCCTACCGATCCTTCACATTTGTTTCAGGGTGTTCTGGTGTGCTCTATTAGGAACCGAGGCCCGTGTTTAAGTTTCGATCGAGGCAAAAATCCCTTGTATCAGTAGCACACGCCAAATGCTTGTGAAAATATGTAAACGATTCTGAGTCCTGCTAGTTTGTTAAAGCTGGAAGACAGTTGTTCTTTGTTCATATCCGTTCTAAATGTGATCAATCTGTCCCTTAACAGATTTTGAGTGTTGCTCGTGCATGTTGTGTTGATGTTCGCTCAAATCCATGCCCCCAAGCGAGCCTAGGTCCTCCTTCTAGCTGATGCACCTCATATGTTTGACAAAATGCCTCAAAGAGAGCCGAGAAACAACCTGAGTTTAAACTTGTTCTGATTTGTGCTTGGTCATATATGCGTGGGACCGTGCCCGTCTTTTGTGTTTTCGTTACAATTTCATGCGATTTTTGCGGAACAATCATGTATGTTGAAGCCAGGATGTTCGCATCCGAAAATGGTTCAGCCGTTGCCGGAGTTAGATGGCCAGCGGCATTTTGCGCCAGTCGGGGTGGTTTGGCGTTAAAATGGACGCTGGGTGCTTCGGCTTTTGTTATTGTTCGAAGGAGTTTTGGTAAGGAAGCAGTTGAGGTGAGGAGTAGCGCGATGAAGAAGAAGGTCAGAAGGGAGGAGGGAAAGAATAAAAAAAACAAGGGACAAAGAAAAGCCAGAAAATAACAAAAAATGAGAAGAAGAGGGAAACCCAAAAAGAGAAGAAAAGACGGTAGATTGGGGGTGTTCGGTGAAAATGTCAGAGGGGAGGAGGGAAAGAAATAAAAAATAAAGGAAAGGAAAACCAAAAATAATTTTTTTTAAAAAAAAAAAAGAGAAAAGTCAAAAAAAAAAAGAAAAGCAAAAGAAAAAATAAATAAAACTAAAAAGGGAAAAGCTAGTCTTGAGAAGGACTAGGGTGATTATGGTCCAGGGTTGGGGCTGGCCCGACGCCTAACCTTAAGACCAACCCACATAGTGTTAATCCCCAATTTTTGGGACCGAAGATCAACCCGGTCGAGTTTGGAACCGAGGACCAGACCGACCCTATGGGTTCGGTCTGGTTCCACGGTCAACTCGGAACCGACCGATAATTTTTTTATTTCATTTCTTTTATTCCTTAAAAGGTAAAACTCATTAATCCAAACAAAAAATCAAACTCACCAGTTGACTTATATTCGCAAAGGCGAGCGAAGAGGGGCGAGTCTCGAGGCGAGCGACAAATGACAAGTGTAGTTCACGAGCGAATAGGGTTTCTAATTGGGGCTTTTATTTTCTTCTGATTTACTTGGGAAAGAGCGAGGCCAGTTAAGTAATGAACAGCACGGGCGTTGAGCAAGGCAAGCGGCAAGTGGCCAACGGCGACAAGCGGCCAAGTAGCGTAAGCGTCGAGAGAGGTAAGAGTTCAACAGCCAGCACCGAGTGGCAAGCAAGTTGAGCTGCCAACGGTGAGCGACGAGCAACAAGCCACTAGTGATGATCGGCGAGTGGGCGAGTGTGCATGACGAATAGGGCAAGGTTGCTCTTACTCACGAGGAAAAGTTTCGTTTTTAAGTGAAAAATGAACAGGATAAAGTCGGAAGAATAAGACAAGGCCGAGGACATTTTAAGCCATTTCACAGCGCTTTGCACACTTTGTTTACGGCGTTATTTATGGCGTCATTCAAGTTGTTTAAGTAAAGAACGCTGGCTAGGTTTGCTATATATAAGAAAAACATTAAAAATATAAATTATATATAAATATATTTTTATTAGGGTTGGTCCGGGTTGGACCGATCTTAAACTTCGAGCATCGAGGACCAACCCGCACAGTACCGATCCAGGAAACCTAGGACCAAGGACCGACCCGGTCTCCTTGGAAACCGGACCAAGACCAGCAGGGTTGGGCCGGTCCAAGGTCGGTCCAAGGTTGACCCTAGACCGCTGCTCACCCCTAAGAAGGATAGTCGGGCGAGTGTGCAGGGAAAGGAGGAAGGGAGGAAAAGATTAAAAAAAAAAAAAAAAATCATTAAAAAAAGTCTATAAAACAAAAATAAAAAATGCTTTTTTAATCCGGCTGGGTTGGATCCGATTTTGGGTTGGGTCCACGGGCCGAATTGGGTTTACCCAGTTCGACCCTTTTTTCTTGAAGTATAATATTATAATAACATTAAACATCAAAAATTCAAAAAATTTCAAAAAAAATTAATTAATAAAAATTAAAAATAAACAAAATTTCAAAAAAAATTCAAAAGTCTCCGAAAATTCAAAAACTCAAAAGCATTAAAAATTTTGACCTTTTTCTTAATTTAAAAAATATTTTTTATTAAAAATTTAAAAAATTTAAAAATTTAAAAATTACAATTAAATCAAAAATTCAGAAAATGATTAAAAACAAAAAAAATCGAAATTTCAGAAATTTCATGGAAAATTAAAAATTAATTAAAAATTTAAATTTAAAAAATTAAAAAAAAAGTAAATTTATTATTTTTTTTTTTGAAAAAAACCAAAAGAGTGCAAAGTTTGGTTAGGAGTTGCTATGTGTTGTATTCTTAGTGTTATTAGGCCCTTATTTACATATATATTGATTATATTACATGTTTAATTTACATGTTTAACTATGTTTGCGATTGCTTAGTTGCATGTGTTAATTTTATTGCAATTAGGATCTTGGTAGCTATCGTTGTTACTTTAATGATTGCACACCCGCATGGTCACCTTGCATGTCAGTGGATAAATGTAAAATCGATCCAAACTGTTTGACAAAAATATTTTCTTCTAAAATGAATAAGATTAGGTACCAAAATGGCACTAATTGATCAATTAGTGTAATCAAGTCCCAAATCCTAGATTCTCTGGTTGCGTGGGAAGTGAGGTACACTTCCATGCCTCACTTGGTTTCTAGCCGACCCCAATAGGCTAATGGTGACTCCTTTTGTGCAAAATTCTTAAAAATATCCCAATGTCACGCGGTATATGGGCTTGGGAGAGTCCACGCCTAATCATGGGCCTTAGGCCCGTCCTTTAGACAATAGCCCTAAACCTGCTCCTTTCTTGAGGGTAGGTAGTGACAATAGGTTATTGTAGGGTGCTAATAGGTTTTTGGGATAAGTTATTGTATTTATCGATAGGTTATCAGGTTTTACTAATAGGTTATCATGTTTTGTTGATAGGTTATCAAGTGGTGTTCAATAAGTTATCACTATGTGATAAGTAATTGGGTGATAAGTTGTTAAGATATGATGAATGAAGTGTGATATGTTATTATGATATGCCATAATAGGGTGATAAATTATATTGTGGTGATATGTGTTATATGATATGATGTTGTAATAGGATATATTGAAATAAGTTATGGTATTGTGATGTATTATATTAATGGAAGATGAGTTATTGGATAGATTATGATAGCAAGTGATTAGTGATTTTTAATGAATTATGTTTTAGTGCAATGACTTATCTTACTGAGTGACCTATATGCCATGGGCTTGTAAATTGGATGGTGCATTGGTGTGATATAATATGAGACATGAGTATGACATGATGACATATGGCAAAGGTTGTTGCATATCGATTGAGCATCACATTGACTAATAAGAAAGATGTGGAATGAATTGTGTGATGGTATGCCTGTGTGATCGCTTAAAAATCCTAATGCGTTTTATGTGGGGTGTAAATACGTCCTGATGTGTTTTACACGGGACAATGCTCAATTAAGTTCAAATGCCCCCAAGTCAACGAGATGTTGTTTGCGGATAGATTTTGAAACGAAGTTCTTTACAGGAATGCAATTTTGATGCGTTTATGCAGGACATTGCTGTGCTTGATGGGGATACTCACCTATATTAAATGAATTTTGCATACTACAACAACAACTTTCAATAGAACATTGGCTCATTTTGAAGAATTATATGAAAGACCTTGTAGAACTCCTATTTGTTGGAACGAAGTAGGAGAAAGAAGACTTACAGGACCAGAGTTAGTCCAAATTACGTTGGATGTGGTAGAAGTGATTTGCGATCGACTTAGAACTGCACAAATGGACAAAAGAGCTATGCAAATAAACACCGAAGGCCATTGGAATTCAACATTGGTGATAATGTATTTCTAAAAGTGTCACTAATGAAGGGTGTCACGATTTGGAAAGAAAGGCAAGTTGAGTCCAAGATTTATAGGTCCTTTCGAAATCCTTGAGAAGATCGAAGACTTAGGTCATCTCTAATGTGTCCATGTTAAGAAAGTACAAACTGAATCCTTCACATGTACTAGATTTCGAGACAATCAAGGTAGATGAGCTTACGTAGAGAGACCGGTGCAAATTTTGTATCGAAAAGAATCAGTCCTTCGAAACAAGATCATTCCATTAGTCAAGGTCATGTGGCAACATTACGACATGGAAGAAGTGACGTGGGAAAGCGAAGACGACATGAGGCGCAAGTATCCGCAGTTGTTCGAGTGAGCGGGTAATTTCGAATTTCGAGGACAAAATTCTTTAAGGAGGGAAGAGTTGTGACGTCTGGGAAATTTCTACATTTATTAATACATAGAAAGTTGATTGCGATCGATATCACGTGTTAGGAATTTTATATGGTCAATTAATATGACTATTATGTGTGAGCTATGGGTTAGAAATTTACAAAGATAATTATTTACTTATGTTTGGAAAGTTTTGTCAAATGTTTTGACGGGTTGGAAAGCTAGTTATTAACTTATGTTCGGGAAGTTTTGCTAAATGTTTTGACAAATTTTAGAATAGACACTGATTTTCTTATTTAGGTACTAATTTCCTTGATTCTTTAATATTTCGACCGAAAAAGGTTACTTGGGAAAGTTATTTTTTGAACTCCCTCTTCCATCGGCAAGTCTCACTTTGTACTTATACTTCTTGCTTCTTTCCATTGGTAAGTTGAGACTTCGAATGTAGCCTTATTGATGTCATGCCTACTTCATCTATATTAACCTCTACTTCATTGATAAAAGGCATGACTCACCTCCTTATTTGGCCAAATGAGATGAATCACTCCTAAATTTCTCTTCTCTTAGCTTATGAGATTGCGCCACATGCCTAAGCTATTCATTTAGAGGCCACATGAACTCTTTTAATTGAAATAACAAGCCTCTCTACTCTTAAACCTCATAATTTTACCATTGGTTAATTGAACACTTCATCCATTCATTCTTAAATACTTACCCTATCGAACGATAACTACTCAACTTCTTTTCTTCACCAATTACTCTCAACTTTCCTTTCAATTTTTGCTTTCAATTCCAAGAGTAAAAGAAAAAGATCCCACGTGTGTTTTTATTAAAGTCTTGAGTTTGTTTTTGGGTTTGAACGAGGTAACTTTTTAATTTCCAACTACTTTCCATAAAGGAGTTTTGTCGTTTTTGAAATTAGAATTAATGATTCTTTTTTTTGTTCATTTTCCTTTGAAGGAAGTTAAAGCTTTGGTCTTTTGTGCAAGTTATTTGAGGTAAGTGAAAACTCTAAGTGAAAGCTCTAAGCACTAAGCTAGGTTGTTCTAATGAGTACTTGGTTTGGTTGCTTGATGGGTGTTTACTTTAAGCAAGTTTTATGAACATGTGTGAGAAAATTGATGATAACACGTTGGATTCTTTATTTATGTGAATCTTGATGATGATATGTTGAGTTTAGCATTGATGATTATATTTGTTTTAAAAGGAAGCATAAGTTAATTCTTTGATGATTAGTGATGTTTTGGTGAAGAGAGTGTTTTTGGAAAAAAAAGGTTACCGAATATGTCAATACCAATTACCACTTACTGGATATTGCAGTTACCAATTACCGATTGTAGCAGCTTACCGAAGATGGTAGTACCAATTATTGATTATGATGGGTGTTGAAGACGGCAATATTGATTATCCATTATGGCAAGATACCGAGTATAGCAGTTACCTAATTGGGAAAGTTACCAAAAATAGAAAAAAAATTCTTTTCTTTTCTCATGCTTTCTATTTTATAGATACCTTAGTCCTAATTTTTAGCATTATTATTTAATAAATGCACATTCATTATATTTGGGGAAAGTATGCATTAAATGTTGATATTGAATATGTTAATTTGATGATATATGTAAATGATGCTATGCATAAATGTTGATGTAGAATATGTTCGATTGATGATGGCCAAGTGAAATGATGTGATGCATCGAATATTGTTGTTGATCATCTTCATGTGCATTAATGTTGCATGATAACATTGAATATTGAAAAAGAAAGTGACATCATCCACATGAGGGTGGTGACATTGCCCCGTGTGTGAGGGAGTGTTTTGGAATGTCTTGTGAGTTGAGATGCCCCGCGTTAAAAAAATAAAAGAAAAGATTAAGAATGATTATGGTGGGATGCCCTATGCATAAGTTGTAGAATGCCTTGGAGTTGAGATTTCCTATATATCGAGATACCCCTCAAGTGTTTAGGAGGTGGAGTAAATAAGATGATGGAGGTTCATGAATATACATATATGCATGTTAATAAGGCTCCAAATGATATTGATGCGTTAAGAAATGATATGTCGTACGTGTGTATTGAGTATATAATACTATGCATTTGTGTGAGGCACTTGTAAGAAGGTAAGATGTGCGCTCATGCATAGATTATGTTGCTCCGTATGCTCGTGATTGTTAGGCCAAGGCAAGTGCAAAGGTAAACTCCTATTTTAGACTTAGAGATTTCACTTGCTAGTTTTTGACTCATTCCTTTATTTTTTAGACTTGTATGACGGCTCTTCCGCCGCCACAGCTTTTTGGAGTCCCAACTCACAGAGTATGAGTATGAGGAGGTTATATTGCCTCATGTGGTGCTTGTGTATAATTAGTGTACTGCTACGGTATGGGTCGACATAAGACTTGCTAAGTGGGTTCCACATCGTTATGTAGCCTAGTATGCAATCTTTTATAGTGACTAATTAGGACCATTTAGAGGCCTTGATGGTCTTCCTGGTTATGTTACCGAGGAGCCCGCATTGGGAGAGATTATCAATCCTTATATTATGAATTGATATTGTATAGGGAAGCTTTTGGGATTGTGGGTTTGGTAGTGGAGATAGGAGTTACTGAAACTTCCTAAGTGTTTTTAATGTGATGTTGTGATGCTTGTAGACATTATTAAGTTTGTGTAACAACGATGTGATGTGTTTAATTATCTTGTTGTGCTTCAGCTTGCAAATAAACTAATAAGAATGACACGTGTAGCACGAGGACCAGGTTACACTCAATCTTGGCCTTTCCTTGAGTTAGAGGCGAGCACAGACCAGGGGCTCAATCTCTCGAGGACAAGGTGCTAGAGGACAGAGCAATGCATCCATGTCTAACTTTGCAATCAAATTCATTGATGATGTTTGGGAGATCCAGATCCATTTCTGAGGTAGTCGGCAAAAAGGAAGGATGGCCTCTGCTTCAATTTTGACCTATGGGACAAAACACAGTGAATACGGAATTTTAGTTGGAAAATTATAGTAGACATTCACCAATGGTTAAATTAATGAAAAATCTCATCTCTATTTCAAAATGCCTGTACTGTACAGACTCTAGTTAGGTAGTCCTATTATTCTCCTAATGAAACATAAGTCTACCTTATTTGACCTCGCAGTCTTGAAATTGCATATTTTATTTGACCTGGAGACCAATGAACTATTTATGTGATTTTTTTTTTTTTTTTTTTAACTCGGTGAACAAGTGGTGTATGAACCAATGTTCACACACTTCAACTAGTCCACCCCCTCAGGCCATTTTAAGAGCGCAATCCTCCATCTTAGCCCTTTTTTGGCGATATGATGTCATGGTAAAAGCTGTAATCTAAGGACCCAACTATATCTTTACCGCTAAAAATATTTACACACTATAATAACAGGATATGATTAATTATATTTTAAATTCTATCTATTTAAATGGCTGGTGAGGGAAAAGTGTTAAAACAAGTTATAAACCTAATTTAGTTCTAAACCTTTTTTTTGGGCATAAAATTAGTCCTAAATCTTTTTACTTTGTGCCAATTCAGTCATTTCCGATAAATTTTAATCAGATTTTGCTGATTGGGCACCGGCAAATGACGTGGCACGATCGGTCTTGACGTGGACAACTTTTAATAATATTTTAATTTTTTTGAATTTTTTTCTTTTTTTCCTTCTCTATCTCCTTCTTCCAACCAATTGCTAGACCTCGTCGACCGTCATGACCTCGGCAACCGGCTAGAGACGACGGTCGACGAGGTCGAGGTCGACCTCGTTGACCACCGGCAAGGCTCGAGCCCTTACTAATGGCCGTGAACTATGTAGCACCGACACGGGACACGACACGATACGACACGTCGACACGTTATTTTAAAAAATAGAGAATTCCGACACGTTGCGGCACGTTGTATAATAAATAAATATATTTATTTTTAATTAATTTGATTCAAATTTATAAATAAAAAATTAATTAAAAAAGAGCCTACAATAAATTTATATTAATAATATGTATTCATGTTTGAAAATATATTTTTAAATTTAATAAAAATTATTGATAAAACTGATGACTAACAAAAATTTATCATCGTTTAAAATTTAAAATTTTTATTTTTTAAAATTGTTTTTTAATCCCATTTACTTTTTTTCGATTAAAAATAAAACGTCTCCTCAAAAGTTCCATCGCAAACCCCACTCTCTTCTTTCCCTCGTTTATTTCCCCACGCCCGCAAAATTTGTTTCAATTTTTTTTTTTCCCTCCCTCTCCCACGTCAGACTTCCCTCTCCACTCTCAAATTTATTTCAATTTTTTTCCCTTCCCCACGTCAGACAGTCAGACTCTTTTCCCCACCCCTCATTTATTTCACCCTTTTCCCCTCCCACGTGACAGGCTGTCACTTCCCCATCAGAATCCCTTTTTTTAAAAAATATTTTTGGGTTTTCAAAACCCTAGCAGGCAGCCTCGTCGCCGCACGACCCCTTCTCCTCCTTCGTTTTCAAAACCCTTCTCCTCCTTCTCGTCGCCGCACGACCCCTTCCTCTCCTCTCCTCCGCCTAGCCTTCGGCCCTTCCTCATTTGCAGTTGCAGCCTCGTTGCCGATCAGCATCACAGTGGCCGCGGTCTCTACTCTTTCTCCGGCGGTTTCTCACCGTCGCGAGCTCACCGTCGCGGGTTTGCCGTCGCCTCAGTCTCTACGCTTTCTCTGGCGGTTTCTCACCATCGCTCGTGGCCTTTCTCTCCTCCCTCGCCCTCGCTTCCATCCGACACGCGAGTCAAAACGTGTCGAAAAAAATTGACCACGTGTCAAAAAATCCAACACGCGTTGACCACGTGTCCGAGCGTGTCGACGTGTCGGACACGCTCCGACACGTGTCGGACACGACACGGAGGCATGGTGCACGTGTCCGTGCTTCATAGGCCGTGAAGGCGACCTCGTCGGCCATGGGCGAGACCAACTCGAGGCCACTCAGGCTACGAGGACGGCCTCACACCGAGCTAGTGACAAGGACGAGCCTCATCGCCTTGTGCAAGGCCACCCTTGCGACCACTAGCAAGGTGGCCGACGAGGCTTGCTAATGGCCGACGAGGTTGAGCTTTGATGACTGGCTGGCAGAAGGAGGAGCAAAAGGAAAAAGAAAAAGAAAATTCGAAAATATCAAAATATTATTAAAAATTGTCAATGTCAACGTCGATCTTACCACGTTAGCCGACCGTCCTAATCAAGAAAATCCTAAAAATTAATTGGAAATAACTAAATTGGTACAAATGTAAAAGATTTAGAACTTTTTTAACACTTCTCCCAACTACTGGGCATCTTGAAGTTATATAACTCCTTTTCGGGGCAAAACAATAGTCATAATTTATTTGACCTCGTAGACCAAATAAAACGGGGAAGCTTTGTTATGAATATAATCATTGTTGCTTGGCAACAAGGAAAAAGAAAATGAATCTTGAAGGTCTGCAATTTAATTCGATCTACGGCCATTCAATTTGATTTACCTTAATCTTATGCATGATGTATCTTTGAGAGAGCATATCTAGGCAGCAATGATAGTAATGAAGAGAAAATAATAAATATATAATTTTGACCATTACTTAAAAATGATTTGTCATTAAGTGTTTTTGGACACTACTTGAGCAATCAACCACAGAAGTTTTGCAGCTTTCAATGTATTGAATTGCCGTGTTACATGGAATTGTGATTGAGACCCATATGATAAATGATTGTAATTGTTTCAATCTATATATACTAAGTTCGCGTATTAACATTGCATTTATTTGATAATGTGATAGGGTTTGAGGTCATCTTCACACATTATAATTACTTGGGGAACTTGGCCATATTTACTATAATCCTAGGTCATATTCTTTGCGTGTGGAATCGAGAACATGGGTGCTCACTTGCGGTCATTGTATTTGCGAGACCTATATAATAAGGACTTATACTAGCGGTGTTTTTTAGATAAATCCTAATGATAAATATAGCAAATTATTGTTGAAAGTGATTTATTTGGATATGTTTGTTTCTTCTTTATTGCAAGACCTTCATATGATTTAGGTATTATTGCGAGAAATAAAAGCACGATAGAAAGAACGAGAAAATTTAGCGAATAATTCAAGTGCCGTGAAGGAAAAAAGCAATCAAAAAAATATAAAAAATAAAAAGAAAAAACTACTATGGAAGAGTTGAGAGCTCAAAAATTGACGGTGAGTGGTACCAATTAAATAGGGGTGAGCGTGGTTCTGGATAAAATCAATAACTGGAACCGAACCGGAAGAGGGTCCGGTTCGACCCTCGGTTTTGAAGAGGCCAGTTCCTTCTTTCTGGAACCAGCGGTTTTCAGTTCCGATTCGGTTTCCATTAGAGTCGGAACCGGAATTGAACCGGAATAGGGTAGGGTTCCTAAAGGTAAAAACCCTCGACCCCAAATCACTTTTTATCTCAGTTGTTCTCTCCCATTCTCTGCCTCTCCCTCGTTCCCGACGCTGCTTGCCCTCACCGTCGACGCCGCCGCCTGACGCCGCTCACCCTTGACGTCGCCGCCGCCGGACACCGCTCGCCCCGCCCTTGCCTCCCTCGATGCCGTCGCCCCCTGCTCGCCTTAACGCTCAGCCACATGATGCCGCGCTGGATGCCGCTCGCCCTCGACTCCACCACCCGACGCAACTCATCCCCTCGGTGGACGCCACTCGCCGCTCGCCCAACCGCCTCTGATGTTGCTCGCCGCTCGCCCAACCACCCCCAACGCCACTCGCCTAGATGCCACCCAGCTATAGATCGTCTGAACGCCGATTCGCGATGTCGGTGAGTGCTCGATTTCTCTTGCTCTATCTCTATTGCTTCTGGTTTCACTCGATGCATTTGCTTTCTCTTGCTCCGTCTCTGTTGCTTCTGGTTTCGCCCGATGCATTTGCTTTTTCCAAGCATTCCCATTTGCAAGCAAGCCTATGTTCAATCCTTTTGTTTCCTAAAAAGGATCAATCTCCTCAAAATTAATCTCGATTATGCTCTCAATCCAATCTACCATGTAACTTGTAACATGATTTCCGTCCACGGCACTTGTAATCTCTGAGATTGAGTACGTTAATGTTCTACTTTCCCCCTGAATATGCAGGTCTCGGGGGATAATGCAGAAAAGAAAAATGGGTTGGTCCCAGAATCTATCTTAACGCCGAATTGGACAATCAATGTATCCGAGGTGCGGTTAGTTTCACCAAGATTTTGCAATCTGCATAACAAGAATACTTGTCGGAATATACTAACCTTGACGCACCTTATCATTGCATCATCAAAGTTTATAAATACGTGATATCATTATCGAACGATTACTGTAATCAAGCTTCATCTGTTCATCATGCTCCTCCACGTTCTGTACCTAAGGACGATCAAGGTCAGCAACATATCTCCAAATGTTTCGGACCGAGACATTATCGCATGAGAGCAATTTCGACCTTGTCCGTTCTTCAAAAATTGCGTGGGTACCAGCTAGTTTATTAGAGTATGGAGCTATTCCATCTATTTCGTTTGGTGATTTTTTTGTTGCATTATATGTCTTGCTAAACTCTTGAGGACCTAAACTGTATTGTTTCAGCAAGCGCTACGCAGCAAGACCTGCATAAGGTGCGTGGTGTAAAGGATCTTCGAGTAGTTTTTGACAGTGGGAGCACTTACACTGAATTTTGGGGAAGGAAAAGCCCAACTTCAGTTGCTGCCCGAGGCTTATCTCATTGTCACGGTAAGCTTTGTTTCTTTTTTCTTTTTAGCAAGCGAGTGCACCAACTGACAAATTAAGGCTTGTATTTTTCCCCAGAGACACGGTATGAGGCACAAGCTTTGTGGTGAGTCCTCCATCCACACTCTATTTATGTTTATGAAAGTCATAACTTTTTCTTTAGCTTTGTTTCTCTAGTTTAAACTTTCTCTATCTCTTCCTTGGTTACCATCAAACTCTCCCACCAGCAAACTATGGAATAGATGTGTCCATCTTTATTTGTAAATTATTTTAAAATTATGTTTGAATGTGGGTGCCTGCATTCAAATGGACCCAAAATGAAAAGATATATGAAACCTTGACATACAAAAGCTTCTCTTTTGGATTTATTTCTTTGTAATGTGTCTCCAAAAGGCTGAGTTGGTTAGGGCGGTTTGTTCATTTTGTTCTTTTGTGGTAGTCAGGTGGTAGGTATATGCTTTAAATTATGTGAAAATTTGCATCAGTGAATAGATTTGCTTCTAAGGTCAATAAATTAATTCTTATATGGTATAAATAAGGTTGAAGGTGTTATGGGCATCAGTCAATAGATTGTTTTATTAGGTTGCTAAATAATTCTTATGGTCTACGAGTAATGTAATAAGGTTGAAGGTAGATTGGGCATAATAAAACCATATAATTGAATGTCTCTTGAATTTTCCACTTATTTTAAGGTTTATAACCTGCTAGTTATTTGAGCTTGAACTTAACCAAATAATTATGATTTACTCCCTTTTTTGCCTTTTCCAATTCTGTTGATCATTAACTTGAGTTGGTAATATACTCTGAGGCATCTAAATAAGAGAATTTGAACATAGAGTTGTGAGAACCAAGTTTTAATTGTATCCATTAAATTTTATTTGTTATTGGTATATTTACATTTGTTGAATTTTTCCCCTTTTGCATTTAATGCATGTGATTCCATGTGTTGTGCTGTCTCTAGTGATTCACCCTCAACACACCATCATATCATTAATAAGATTTGCTGAGCTTTTTGTGTTTATCTTGAAGCTGTTTCAGTGCTACCCCAGCTCCGTGTCATGCGGAACGCAAAGGTACTGCAATGTCCAAATCTTGTAATGGCAATATGCGTGGAAAATATCTATGTCAATTGAAACAGAGTGTAAAAGAACCTCTACTTCTTATCTGCTGGTCACTTACACTTCTAGAGATAGTTTGATGCCTGAAGCCCCTTCATTCAATTGATATCTTCATTTTGCGTGTTTAAGTAGCAATTTTGCAACCCTTTTTATTTCTTTTTGAAAAATTCGAATAATCGCTTTCCTTTTTCTTTTGCCACTCACTCCTTTACTCTGAATCTTTGGCTATTTCTTTTGTATATTCGTGTCAGCCAGGTCTGAGATGGCTCATTTGTGAACTGTGATTTCTATCCATTTGCTCTCTGTCCTGCAAAGTTGGTGTTCTGCAATCACTCCAATGCATACACATCACATCTAGTGTGTTGGCTTATACTATGCTGATAGGAAATTCCCATGGGTTTTTTGCTGCATAGCTTTCTCAAACATTGGTCTCATCTAAATGTTGACAGCACATCTATTGGCTTTTTTCCTTCTCTGTTACTAAGTTTGTACCACTCTTTATAATTTTGGGGTACTCAATTGATAAAGAAAAGGAGGAAGAAATCATAAAAAAAAAAAAAAAAAAAAACCTGTTGGAACCTGGAACCAGACCTTGGAACCAGTGACAGGGTAGATTCCAGGTTCTTGGTTTTGACGGTTCTTGGTTTTGACGGGTAGGTTCCAGGTTCTAAAAAATGAGGAACCTGTACCCCAGGGTAGGTTACAGGTTCCGCCTGGAACCTGTAAGGAACTGGAAACTGCTCACCCTACAATTAACAAGTGCTGGTCATTTAAAGTTGGAGATTCTATGTCACGCACAATGTCTCTATTGCCGTCTCAACAAATCTTAGCCTTTGATACATTCAATCACAAATTTCACGATTACTCTTACACACATAGACTAGTGATTACGATGAATGAGATACTAATTACTAAATTATGGAGACGCAAATTATAATAAAGGATCGCATCCCCTCAAAAACCTTGGAAGACCAACCTATGTGAAGATTCTTGAGATGCGAACATCTAAGTGTCAAAATTTGGCACGAATGGACATGTAAGTGTTGAAATTACCAAAAGGTACACTTAAGTATTAAAATCAGAGAAAAAAATGGACATTTAAGTGACAATGAAAATAATTTCCAGCTAAACTGTTAATGTGGCTTTCTGCGGCGAGATTTTTTTACTAATGTGGCAATCCTTTTTTAAAAAAAAATTATCCACGTGACGTCGATGTGGCTAAATAAGCTCTAAATGACGTCGTTTTACTCTCAAATTTGTTTTTTTTTTAATATGAATATTAATTGAATTAAATTAAAAAAAAAAAAAAAGAGGTGGCATTTACTGAGGGCCTTCACAATCCTCGCTGCCGCCACCCCACCGTTGCCAAAAGGGCCGAGTCATGGTGGGGCGAGGGTTGACCGAGCTCCAACTAGTGGTCGATGTGGCGGATCACAAGCAAGCGCTATGGAGGCCCTTGCTGAATGCTGAGTGGACATTCATGCGAGCCACGTGGATCGGTTATATTATTAAAATAAAGCTAGTTAGATTTTTGGCAATTCTTGCCAAAGTTGACACATTGACACTTAAGTGTACCTTTGAGGAGTTTTGGTACATATGTGTCAACTCGTATCAAGTTTTGACACTTAGGATATACTTCTTTTGAAAACTTCATAAATCGGATTTCAATCTAATGCATCAAAAGGAATAATTGACCAATTCGTTTAAAATAAATAGGGAAAGTAGCCTTCTAATGCTGCTCTTGACTTTGCCTACTCCTACTGTCAAGCTTTTTTTCCTCATTTTTATGTCATTGTCCAACATTTATAATCTTTTATATCCTTGGCAATCTTTGGCACGAAAAAACGATAAAGAAAAACAAAATCTTGACAAAATACCGATGTTTAAACTTACTTTGTTTGATGTGCATACACTATAATATTAATTTTACATAAAAACTCTGGGTTGATCTTCGAATGAGATTAATAAGTGGATCATATTCACTATTGATAAAATTAATCATGTCGCTTTACCAATTTGGTAAACCAGTGGTGGAAATCCTGGTATAATCCTATGTTATTTCTCTCTATTTTTGTTAGGTTCCGTTTGCTGATTAACTTGCCAAAGATGGCTGATTTATAGTTTCATCTTATAGTTTCACTTAAATGCTAATTCCATTTTGGCTCTGAAATCCAACATGACCATATTTTAATATTTTCTCTGACGTGCCCAATCAACATATAGAGCCCCGACGTCGTCTACAACGTTTTCCAAAAAAAACATACCTTAATTCATAGATTGAAAGAAATTCTCCAATTCTAGACCCTAAATCGCCAATTTAACAAAATTCCCAAACCTCCGGTGAGGAGATGGGGATCAGATCTGGGTAAATTTATCACGGGAGCAATATTGTGGACTGGAATTGTTGAGGGAAGCAGGGTTGATCGAGGTTCGAGCACTTCGGCAACGGTGACCAAGAAACGGGGACAGAGTGAACGAGAGGAATTGCTCCAGAAGAGGATATTCATGCTGAGCTCTCTATGCATGTAAATATGCTCCGTTCCGTGCTATAACCTGAGGGGGGTCAGCGTTGACTGGAGATGGTGCGATTGAGAGGGGTTGAAGATAAAGTGAAGATAAAGAAGCCTCTGGGAATTGATTATTTGAGAGAGATCTTTCTGGCCGTTCAGAAATTTCTGAGTCCTTCCTTCCAATACTTTGTTTTCTGCTCTGAAAATATGAGAGCGGTTGTGGCCAGCGATGGTGGATCAACGTGGCTACTGGCGAACCGAGTGACGGAGAAGACCATGGATGTCATTTTTGGCTCCTGGGAGTTGCGGCATCGTTTTAGACAAGCTAACCACATCGGCCCGTGCAACGTAATTTTGAACGTCCGCATGGATTAGACTTTTTTTTTTTTTTTTAATATAAAATTCAAAATTTTAATTATAAAATTTATTTTAGCCAAAATTTCTTGCCGAAATGACTTTAATAATTGTTTCTCTTTGATTTGGCATTTAAGTGAGCTAGCGAAAACTTTCGATATTAAAATGAACGCTGTATAAAACTTTTAGCATTTCGAATGTCTTTTTGGCTCAAAAGCTATCATGTGATTTCAATGGCCAGAACGGTTCACAATTTTCCATAGAAAAGCCACAAAAAGCTTATCCTTAATTATACTTATCTTTAATAATTTTTCATAGAAAAAAATTAATTTGCTGACATGATTTTTTTTTCTCTTGTTAACAAGAAAGCTACCTCACTTAGGTAATTCCAAATTCATGGAGTACCCCACTAAATTTACAAGTTAGCTAAGTAGCGGATTAAAATTTGGTTGAAATATCTAATTGATAATCAAGTTATTTGCATCTGGCCTAATGAAAAATTCAAATGATACAGACATACAATTCTCCTTTATGTGTAAATTATTTAACCACTGAGGCTTCTGGAAAAGTAGAAGGCGATCTTTCCCGTGATCTTTTCTAAGCATCGAGGCGACGTAGGCGAGCAGGAAACTTCAATGTAAATCAAGACATGAAGCAACTGCTCCCCTTTGTTGACTTTTCTAAGACCGGTACAGAAACAATCAGTACGTGGCCTGTTTTCAAATGCCTCAGAAGCATGTGCTTGAGCTCCTAGGAATTTGCGCTTGACCTGAACGAGAGCGAAACGCGTGCACTTCACCATAAAAGGAATGCAACTTATTGTAAAGAGTGGTGCACTTTACTCTAAACAGAATGCACCTACTCTAGAATAGGAATGCATTTCAACGGGAACCCTGTAAGTCATGCACACCATAATAATAGGGTATGAATAATTATATATCAAATGAAAATGCAAAGCTTCGACCTCCATTTTGATTTTTCCCTTTTTACCAAGCCACGATGACTATATCCATAGCAAAGCTTCCTTATTTTATTTGGTCCAAAGGGTCACAAAAAGTAGTCTCATTGTTTTGTCCAAGGAAGGGAGGTGCTACCTAATGTTGGAAGATATGATGCTGACCTGGAAGATATCTCAAATACTGATCAGGAGATCATTTATTTTAGTCAATTTAGGATTAGATCTGATACACCTAGATTGAAAAGATATAATCATTCTTTATTTATTATTCATCTTGTAATATAGATAGGTTTGTACATCATATACGAAAATGAATGGATACACACGGAAATCTTCCCTTCGTCTTCTTCCTTCTATAAACATTGCTGTCGTTCCCTTCTTCAACAAATTTTGACATGGTATCAGAGCAGACGCTCTATACCTAGCTTCCGCGAACCTTTTTTTCTTTGATTGCCTGCCGTGGTAGATTATCTTTTTTGTTGCTGTAGAAACCCTAATCTACAAAACAAAGTTAGCGCTCCGGCATAGGAATCAATATCTAATTCTCTTTGAAAACAAACCCTTTTTTTCTTACCTTCATGCTTGCCGACACAGCATGTCTAAAGAACATTTACCAACATCAGAAGAAAGGATCCCAGAAGAGTCACGGTTGCAGCATGAGATTGATGCCTCAGATCTTACTCAAGCGCAAAGAATTCAGGCCACGCCCAACCAGGGACAACCCGTTACGGGTCCGTCCATCCAGTGGCTGCCTATCCAAATGGCGCTAGGTCCATGGATCTATGGATCATCAAAGGCAACTCATGGAGCACAAGTCCAACCCGACGGAAGCTCACCAACAGCACCTGGGGCAGGCTCATCCACCGGGTCGGGTCCTTTCTATGCGGGTCATATGCCCGAATCGGGTAATCTAGGTTTGGGATCGAATCCTTACCCGTTTCCCCAATCCGGTTATTTTCCATACCCAATCATCGCCACCAGCGGACGCTCAGAACCCGGCGATCCACTCTACACCACGACGGGCCGACGGACCGAGCTACGGCTCATCGCCCAGCAACTGACCGGCGCCGAAAATTACTCAAGCTGGTTGCGGGAATTTCGACGAGCCTTGGTGACGAAAGAGAAGGACGGATTTATCGATAGGACTGTTCCGATTCCGTTCGATGATCGGCAGGCACGACTATGGAGGAAGTGCAACCAGTTGGTGTGAACATGGATCGGGAACTATGTTACCTCCGAAGTCACGGCCGGATTACCGCCAACGGAGGACCCAAAACAGATGTGGGAAAATATAAAAGAAATGTATGGAAAATTGGACCGAGTCCGAGTTTTTTCGCTAACCCAACCACTTTCAGATTTGAAACAGGGGAATATGAGCATAGCCACCATTTACAACAAAATTTCAGCATTGTGGAACGAGTTGGAAGCGGTGGAAGAGAAATTGGAGGGACCGGAATCAACCCTACAACAATACCGGGCCATCCGAGAACGGGAGAAAATCACAAGATTTCTCCTCGCCCTAAATGAATCTTACCTCTTGTTTTGGACCCAGATACTTACCATGGATCCGACATCGACGCTCGCTCAGATATATCAGCTTGCCATACAGGAGGAAAGCCAGCGCCTTGCTGTGCCCGAAACCCCTAAAGATGGCGTCGCATTGGCCATTCACAGAGGAACATCGAAGAAGAACGGAGGAGACAGAACGATGGGGCAAAACCTATGATTTTCTGGAGGCGACGAAATTCCTCATAATATAGGGAAGGGATTGGATGGCCGCGATTTTGCCAAGCGATCCGACGGTCCACGGATGTCGCATCTACTAATTGGATCCGATGGCTACTGAGGGTTTGGATCCGACGGTTATCGAGGCCACGGATCCGACGGCCACAGGGGCCTCGGATCTGACGGCCCACGCACGATCCCGCCTTTTACTGGATCCGACGGTCCGAAAAATTTCCTCACATTTGATGGCTCACATGAAGCGGCAGTCAACCCGTATTTAAAGACACCGTTTGGACCGACCTATGCCGCAACATCAAAAGGTAATTTCAAAGGCAAAGGTAAATTATATTGTGACTACTGCAAGCGTCCACACCATACAATCGATAATTGTTGGAAACTGCATGGCAAGCCTGGAGAAAAAGGGAAAAAGGATTTCTTGACTGTTTTTCAGGTCACAGGTCAACATGCTGATAACTCTAATCGGCCAATTAGCCAAGAGCAATATCAAGAGCTTATGAGGACTTTCAAAAAACTGGATAGTTCTGACAAGACTGGGAGTTTCACAAGTACTTCATATTGCTTAATGAATTCAATTTCCAATGATAAATGGATAATTGATTCAGGAGCTAGTGATCACATTGTTTGTGATAAAAATTTTTTCACCAAAATCCAAAAATTATCCACACCAGCTTCAGTATAGCTCCCTAATTGTAATTCCACAATGGTCATAATGATTGGTACAGTGAACCTTAGCCCACTCATAACACTCAAGAACGTACTATACGTTCCTGATTTCAATTTCAACCCGATATCAGTTTCTCGAGTCTGTGAAGAGAATTTGTGCCAAGTCCTATTTGATTCTAATAAATGTATATTTCAGGCCCTTTCGACTGGCAGATTGATGGGCTTGGGTAGTACCTCTCAAGGGCTATATTTTTGGACCAAGTTTCGTCCCAGCACTTCCAATTTATAATGTGTTGATTTGAATAATATGTCATTGTGTAATTCTACTGCCAATGATAAAAATTCTCTTTATCATCAAAGATTGGGTCATAGTGCCTCCTTTCCTTGTTCTCATTGTCCCATTTGCCCCTTGGCAAAACAAACTTGTGCACCTTTTCCAAATAGTGTTTCTCGTGCAAAGAGTCCGTTCTCCCTAATCCATGCTGATATTAGGGGCCCTTACCACACACAACATCGTTATGGTTCTCGTTTTTTTCTCACAATTGTGGATGATTTTTCCAGAGTCACATGGGTTTTCCTGATGCAGTCAAAAAGCTAAGTCTTCCATTATGTGGAAACTTTCTTCTCTTTATCCAAAAATCAATTTGGGAAGTGTATTCAGCGCATCCGCACTGATAATGGAAGGGAGTTCTTCAGCAATGAATGTGAGGCCTTATTCTCATAAACGGAATTCTGCATGAAAGCTCATGTCTTTATAACCCACAACAAAATGGGGTTGTTGAACGCAAGCACCGTCATTTATTAGAGGTATCACGTGCTTTAAAATTTCAAGCTTCTATTCCTGAACATTTTTCGAGGGATTGTGTACTCATGGCTGCTTATCTAATTAATCGTATGCTGAGCCGTGTTCTTAATGGCAAGACTCCATTTGAAATGCTTTATGGAAGGAAACCAGAAATTCATCACTTAAGAGTTTTTGGTTGTCTATGCTATGCGACCACGGTAGGATCTCGAGACAAGATGAGTCCTAGGGCTCGTCCGTGCATATTAATGGGATATCCAACTCTACAAAAGGGATATAGAGTTTTTGAACCATCCACTGGAGAATTTTTTATAAGCAAAGGTGTCATCTTCCATAGGAAATATTTCCTTTCCGAGATAAGTCGGAATCTTCTGCGAATTCTGATAGGGCCACCGACTCTACTCACCTTATATCAGATGAAGATTCAACTCCTGGCCAAACATACATTTTCCCAGCTTAAGAACGTGAATCAGAAATAGCAGCATCACCTCTAGCCTCTCATGAAACTTCTGATGAGCATTCTTCTATGGGAAATTCAGACAGGGTTGATGTGACATCTCTGAAATCTATCCCTAATGAAGAAATGACACGTGATGAAGAGACATATCCCGCTTCAGAGCCTCATATGCCAAGGCGATCTGGGCGCAATACCCGTCCACCTACATGGATAAAAGATTATGTCTACACGGCTTCAAGTTCATCAGTTACACGTTACCCTATCTCCACATATGTATCTTTTCATAGACTATCACCCAATCATATGTGCTGCATTAGTAGAGTATCTGAGGAACAAGAACCATCTCATTATAATGAGGCTGTCCAAGATCCACGTTGGCAAGAAGCTATGAAAAAGGAATTACATGCCTTGATGGAAAATCATACATGGGATATTGTACCATTACCACCACATCGCAAGTCAATTGGATGCAAGTGGGTGTACAAGATCGAGCATAGAGCAGATAGGTCCATTGAACGGTACAAGACTCGATTAGTGGCCAAAGGTTTCACTCAAAAAGAAGGTTTTGACTATCACGAAATTTTCTCTCCGGTAGCAAAGGACGTTACAATTTGTACTTTTCTATCTATTGCTGCAATTCGTGATTGGTCATTACATCAAATGGATGTCCACAATGCATTCCTTCATGGAGATTTAGATGAAGAAATCTACATGGACCTTCCACCGGGTTTACGGAGGCAGGGGGAGACCATGGTATGTCGTCTCCGTAAATCCCTTTATGGTCTCAAACAAGCCTCGCGACAGTGGTATGCAAAATTTACCACTGCACTCACAGCTGTTGGTTTCGAACAATCCAGGCATGATTATGCGCTTTTCTCTTGGACAAGAGGTACGTCATCTGTCTACTTAATGATATATGTTGATGACATACTTATCATGGGAAATGATGAACTTGCTGTGAAGAACCTTAAAGAAAATCTCCATGCTACTTTTCACATTAAAGATTTAGGGTCACCAAAATATTTTCTTGGAATTGAGATAGCACGTTCAGAACAAGGCATCTCTCTTAACCAACAAAAGTATGTTCTGGAGACTATATTAGAAGCGGGGCTGTCGGGATGCAAACCAGCAGTCATCCCTATCGAGCAAAATATCAAATTAACCACTGTAGACTATGATGCGAGTATTCAATCTGCAGAAAATGATCCATTGCTCAATGATCCATCAGGTTACTAGAGGCTAGTTGGAAAACTCATCTACCTCACTATGACAAGGCCTGACATTTGCTATGCTGTGCAGACGCTCAACCAATTCATGCATAGCCCAAAATAGTCCCACATGAATGCCGCCTTGAAAGTGGTGAAGTATTTGAAGAAATGTCCGGGACTGGGAATCCATCTTTCTCGCAACTGCAACATGGAAATGACAGCTTACTGTGATGCGGATTATGCAACTTGTCCTATGAGTCGAAGATCTATCACTGGTTTTTGCATCAAACTCAGGGAATCTTTACTCTCATGGAAGACAAAGAAACAATCTACCGTATCCTTGTCGTCAGCAGAAGATGAATATCGATCCATGGCAAAGGTTGTTTGTGAAGTAGTCTGGTTACGAGGCTTACTTCTAGACCTTGGAGTGAAAGTGAAGGGACCAACCTTACTATTTGTTGACAATGATTCTACACTCAAGCTTGCTGCAAATCCTGTGCTACATGAAAGAACGAAACACATAGAAGTCGATTGTCACTTCACTCGAGAGAAGATCCAAGAAGGAATAATTGAAGCAAGAGGAATCAGAACCATAGAACAACCTGCTGATATATTCACCAAGCCTTTGTGCCAGAGACAACACTTATATCTCCTAGGCAAGCTTGGCGTCTTGGACATATACAAGCCACCAGCTTGAGGGGGAGTGTTGGAAGATATAATGCTGACTTGGAAGATATCTCAAATACTGATCAGGAGATCATTTATTTTAGTCAATTTAGGATTAGATCTGATACACCTAGATTGAAAAGATATAATCATTCTTTACTTATTATTCATCTTGTAATATAGATAGGTCTGTACATCATATACGAAAATGAATGAATACACACAGAAATCTTCCCTTCGTCTTCTTCCTTCTGTAAACATTGCTGTCGTTCCCTTCTTCAACAAATTTTGACACCTAACTTCAATATGCCCACCAGCCATTCAACACGTATTTTTAAGAGAAAATTAAAAAAATGAACATATCTAGATGAAAAAGACAGAAGTGAAGAGAAAGTAACAATTTTGTTTTCCTTAAAGTTATCATTTAAAAATGATTTTGTTATCAAGTGTTTTTAGACACTGTTGAGCAATCAACTACAAAAATTTTGCAGCTTTCAATGCATTGGGTTCTCGTGTTATCGACCCATATGATTAGCGATTAATAATGATACGATTTAGATACATTAAGTTTATGTAATAACTGCTCCTTCATTTGATAACGGGATGGAATTCATTAGTCTGAATCAATGAAACCATGATGCCATTTGATTTATGTGATGCATGATGATGGTGGATGGGTGCATTTGGGAATCATGTGATGTGAGCAAAGTGAGAGAGAACTGATGAACAATAATGAAAACGAAGTTCCGGGGTTGGGTTGGAGACGGGCCACTTCTTTGCCTTCTAAGCCTTTGGTGGCTTAAATGATGCCAAGGCTTGGTTTCACGGCTGACCAACTTGCATCCGAGAAATTAAATTAAATCAAATGAGACGAGATGAAATGTAATGGCAGTTTCTTCCTAGAAAGAAAGAGCGAGAAAACCATAGAAGAAAGCCAACAAAGAAATAGAGAGACAGAGAGTGATGAAAAAGAAACAACAGATACCAAAGAGAGAAGGAGGGGGGAGGAGGAGGAGGAAAGAGAATAGTTGGGCCGAGGAGAAGAAAGAGCAAAACAGATTTGAGTGCAAAAATGGATGAAGAAAGGGAAGCATCGCAGGGCAATCAATAGAGAAAGAAAAACTAGCAACTTTTTGCTGAATATTTGATTATCAACAGTTAAGGATGAAGTTCTTGTACACTGACAGTTCAAGCTATTAGAGCCTTAGAGGCTCAAGAAAGGCCCGGTATCTTTCTTCTCATGGAGACAAAAAACCAAGAATAGGCTCTTACGAGAATGAAAAAGAGGTTACAATTTAAAAATAGCTTTGTGGTTAACCTGATAGGAATTTCGGGGGGCTTGGCAATTTTCTGGAATGAGGAAATTTCTATTATAGTGGAGTCCTATTCCAAGCACTTTATTGATATCATATGCAAGTCAGAGAGTAACAATCAATTCATGAGAACTACCTTTGTGCATTTTCCTTCTAAGTTCAAAGAACGTATTTTGCTATGGGATGAATTACAAATAATTAACCTTGTTAATACCCTTTCATGGGCTTGTATTGACAACTTCAATGAAATTCTCTATCATTGGAAGAAAGTTGGACGAAGAATGGTTGAATTTCATCGACTCAACACTTTCAAGGAGTTTTTGAATTCATGTGAGTTGATGGATATAGAAAATAAAGGTTGTGCTTTTATGTGGACTAATAATAGAGAAGGACCTCATTTTGTTAAAGAAAGACTAGACAGGGTACTTTGTACTATGGAATGGAGATCTATCTTCCCAAACACTACAGCCTTTGCTCTCCCTGCTGTGGGTTCTGATCATTGCCCAATATTGCTAGTATTAGACCCAAAACAAGTTAAAGGAAGTAGAAGTTTCAAGTTTGAGGCTTTTTGGGTAGAGGATGAAGAGTTCAATTTGACTGTGCAGCAGGCATGGAAATCAGTTGAAAGGAAGAACGTGAGCTTACAGCATAAACTAGGTGAAGTTAAAAAAGCCTTAGGCAAGTGGAGTAAGAAATTCTCCAATGCCCACAAGGAAATCTTATTAAAAAATGAACTGCAGCAGTTAACGAATTCCCCGACCCCATCATATAACAGGGAGAGAGAACAAACACTGAAAAAGGAGATCGGAAAAAGATGGAGACAGGAAGAGATGTTTTGGGGGCTAAGATCTATAATCAAATGGCTAAAATGGGGGGATAGGAATACTAAATTCTTCCATGCAACAACGGTTCAAAGGAAACAAAGAAATCAAATATCCATGTTGAAAAGCCCAGTTGATGAATGGGTATGTCATGAGGAACAATTGAAAATTCTGACCATTAGCCACTTCCGCGCTTGACACTTCAGTAGGGTACCGGAACTTTGAGCCTATACTTGACTAGTGCCCCTCCTAAGTGGGAGAGGAGATGAACAAGGCCTTGCTTGCTGAGGTAACATTTCAAGAGATTCATGCAGTCACCTACCAATTAGGAGCCATAAAAGCACCTGGTCCTGATGGGTTGAATGAGATGTTTTATCACTCAAATTTGGACATTTTGCAGCCAGCAATCTTTAAGGAAGTGACGCGTTTTTTTCCTTTAAATAGGGGAGCTCAATCTAGAACTAAACAGAACATGAATTACTCTTATTCCTAAGGTCCCAAGTCCTGAGAAGTTGGAGCAGTATCGTCCAATCAGTTTGTGTAACTTCTCGTGCAAGATTATATCAAAAGTTCTTGTGAATAGATTGAAACCTTGGCTAGGAGATCTAATATTACCGGAACAAAGTGCTTTTGTTAGCAGAGGACTTATCCAAGATAATATTCTAGCCGTCCAGGAGGCGCTACACCAACTTAGAATCCAAAACAGAAAAAAGAAATTTCAGGCTATACTTAAACTAGAGATGCAAAAGGCATATGATAGAATTGAGAGGGATTTTCTAGAATCTTGTATGTTAAGGATGGGTTTTCATTCCAAGTGGGTGAAATGGGTTATACAATGTGTAACTATTGCCTCATTCAGCGTGAAATTCAATGGAGAATTGTTGCCCTACTTCCAACCCTTGTGATGCCTTAGACAAGGCAACCACTCTCTCCATATTTATTCATTATTGTAACAAATATGCTCTCGGTGCTATTGAAGCAGGCTTTGGAGCATGAGGCTATCAAGGGCATTCTGTTGAATAGGTCCTGCCCTATTCTAACTCATCTATTGTTTGCGGATGACTCGATTTTCTTCTTGGATGGGACCATAAAAGAATGTCAAAATGTTGTTGACGTTTTAAATAGAAATTGCTATGCATCAAGCTAGGCCATCAACTTAAATAAATTCGGGATGTTTTTCAGTAAAAACTGCCCCCGTAGACTTCACCAGAACATGCTAGCTGAGTTGCAGGTCCTAAAAATTGAAGAAACTGGTAAGTATCTAGGAATTCCTTCCGATTAGGGCGAAACAAAAAAACAAATGTTTGCCTAGATACAAGCTAGAGTAAACATGAAGTCAACAGGTTAGAAGGAAAAACTAATATCAAGGGCAGATAAAGAAATCCTCATTAAGGCAGTTGTCCAAGCTCTCCCACAATAGACCATGTTGGTTTTTAAATTTCTAGTATCTATTTGTCGAAGCATTGAAAAGAAACTTGCAAATTTCTGGTGGAAAATTTGTGATCAAAAGGTTGGATTACACTTTGGAAAAGGTGGAAAGTTCTCAAAACTAGAAAGGACGATGGAGGTTTGGGTTTTCGTGATTTAATTGCTTTTAACAAAGCAATGCTAGGGAAACAAGCATGGCGTTTGATGCAAAACCCCTCATCATTATGGTGCCAGATTCTGAAAGGTATTTACTTTCCTCATTCTAAATTCTAGGCAATAGGAAATGGGTATCAACCTTCATAGGATTGGCAAAGTATCCTTATGTGCAGAGAGGAAATTATTCTTGCAGTTAGTTGGGTAGTAAGGAATGGGAAAAAGATTAACATTAGAGAAGACAAATGGCTCCCTAGAGGAGTTATAAAAGGGCCAGTGAACTGGAAAGAACCAAAGAATGTTTTTGAACTTATTCTAACAAAGGAATGAACAGCTTATCGCGAATATAGGTGACGAGGAAACGGTCAATGAGATACTCACAACTCCATTGGGTCAGCAAGCAAAAGAGGATAAAATGGTCTGGACAATCACCAGAACAGGGGAGGATACCGTTAAAAGCGGATACAACAAAATCAGAGAGTCCGAGGAATAGAGCACCTATACCACAGCCTCATCCTCACATCAATCCCCACATTCTCTTTGGACTAGAATCTGGAGAGCTATTACAAGCCCAAAGATCCAATTTTTCCTATGGAGTTTTTGTCGCTTTGCCGACAAAGGAAAATCTACTCAAGTGGGGTATAGTGGAGGAGAGTACCTAGGACCTATGCAAGAAGCACCTTGAAACTGTGGAGCACATCTTCTTGCTTTGCCCTTGGACTTGGCAAGTGTGAATGGACCTTGCAATTTATCGAAATCTCGCCTTATGGCCTTGGACGAATTGGAGAATGGCTACTCAACTTTAACCATATTTCTATTAGCTTCAACTTCCTAGCTGTTATCCTCTATCGAATTTGGAAGAAAAGAAACAATTTGTCTTCCGCAAACAAAAGCCAAACCCAAAGCACATCATCAACTCAGCCATGACGGAAAATCGGTGCTATACAAACTTGGCGAAGTCGAAAAAAGAAGATAACAGCAACCGAGAACAACTCACCTTAGATTTGGATTGGTTCGAGCATTGAAACCCTGCAAATCAACATTGATGGGTCCTTCTCGGTTGGTTCAACAATTGGTGCCATTAGCTATGTTTGCAGAAACAAGAATGGAGAATTGGTGGATGGATTTGCAAGATCGGTAAGTGTACACTCGGCCGAGCAAGTTGAAGCTCTGGCCATGGTTGAAGCCCTAAAACTGTTGCACTCACGAGCAGAAGGAAACCTCTTGCTCAAGTGAGATAGTCAAACACTTTTAAAGGAGAAGTACAGAGCACGAAGTGGGATTGTAGAGCCACTCTTTAGTGAGGCCAGAAGATTAATTATGCGCTTTTCTAACTTAAGTTTGGCCCATTGCAGTATAGAGTCGAATTTAGTTATGAATTAGTCAGCAAAAACACGGAGATGAGTCTTTACCTTTTAATTAGTTGTCCTACCCACCAGAAGCCCTCTAGGCCTTACTTTTGTTCCGATTCAAATCTTTTGTGCTCCAACTCTTTGAGTTGATTATGAAACTTTATTTCCTTCCAAAAAAAAAAAAAACAGTTAAGATTTTGTACTAGCAATTTAACAATTTTAAAATTTTAAACATAGGCCCAAACGACCAGGTAGAAAAAGGAGATAGGTATCGGTTACGAACTCCATAACGCAACCTTAGTTAAGATATTAACTAAACACAAATCAATTTCTAGGGAAGCTGAAAACTTTGGTAACAGACTGCTTCAAGTCATTTTGTGATTCTTATTAAGAAGTCACAGCGGGACAGTAGCAATTCAATACGTGAGCAAGAGACAACAAGATCGGCAACAAGACCAATTAATACAGGGCAAGGCCGGTTGCGAGACAAGCTGAAGCTAGAGCAAGTAAAGAACAAACGAGACTTAGCTACAGCTAGAGTTATGAAAGATAAGCTGATACAGGGCACGCTTGATGCGAAACAAGTTAGGAGAGATCACTCAAGTCAAGATGCTTGAAGCAGCAAGTGTAAATCTACAAGTTGGGAAGACCTATCAACAAAGCAAGCAACAAGTGAAGACTGGAAGGAAATTGAGAAGGAAGGAAGAGGCTCGGAACTGACTTGTGTGTGTACTTGTACTTGAGATCTAGCAGTTAGGGTTGTTTTTGTATAGTTGAGAATTCTGTTAAGAGAAGAACCTAGGCAGTTACTGATCAGGGTATATAAGAGAGTCGAGGAAGCTAGGAAAAAGACAGGTAGCAAGCCTATTATGCATTACTGACAAAGAGAAAAAGTCAGGTGCTTTGTGCTAGCTGGGTCCACGTTCATGTGGGGCCCAGCCAACATTTAAAAAAGAACAAAAAGAAGTGGAGTGGTCATGCGTGGGTGTTCGTCGAAAAAGTAAAGAGAGGAGAGAGAGAGAGAAAAAAAAAAAACTGCACAAGCAAGGAAGAAGAGGGAAGAGGGCTGCAACTTTGCGGCTTTGATTTGAAGACCAAATATTGTCGGAATCGGTTCAAATTTCAGTGTATTGTCCGTGAGACTGAGGGCTACAAGTTGATGGTTTTTTTTCGTCAAGAACCGTCTTCAAATTCTCTAGTTGCGATTAAGATTTTTTTACTCCAAACTTATTTGTCTACCTATGTAGTGAGAAAAAGATGATTGTAATGTTAATGTTGAGCCTCTAGTATGTGACTAAAGAAGAATACTTTATATATCCTGTTATTCTTGGTGATTAGTGGATTTTTTGGGCGGTCCGTGATTTTTCCTACATCGGATTTTCCACGTTAAATCTTTGGTGTCGTTATTTGCTTTGTATACTTATCATTTCAGTATTATATTTGCATACTGTGAGGTTATACATTATTGGTTGTTACTGGGGGTTAAGAGATTTTAAGTTGATATAGTTTCAAGGGAAAAATTGATCCTGGATTGCGCTGGGCCGTGGTGAATTGTGTCCTCGTGTTCTCTCCAACAAAGTGGTATCAGAGCTAAGGTTGAAATTCTAGTGTTAAATGGAAGAAACTAGCAGCACCATGTTTAATGCTTCGAATTATTCTATTTGGAAGCCTAAGATGGAAGATGTGTTATATTGCAAAGACTTATTTGATCCTATTAAGAGTGATGAAGCCAAAGGAGATAAGGAAGACAAAGAATGGGAGAGAATGAATCGGAAAACGAGAGAATGAATCGGAAAACGGTTGGGTTTATCCAACAATGGATTGATGATAGTGTGTTTCATCATGTTGCTCAAGAAACGAAGGCGGACACTTTGTGGAAGAAATTACAAGATCTCTATGAGAGAAAAACTCCACAAAATAAAACTCTTCTAGCTAAGCGACTTGTGAATTTGAGATATAAGGAGGGGAGTAATATGGCCGAACACTTGAGTGAATTTCAAGATGTTGTAAATCAAATGACAAATCTTGAAATTAATCTTGGTGATGAATTGCAAACATGCTTATTACTTGGTACTCTTCCTGATAGTTGAGACACCTTGGTTGTGGCATTAAACAACTCGACTCCTTTTGGTGTGCTTTCTATGAGCATGGTTAAAGAAAGTTTCTTCAATGAAAAAACAAGAAGAAAATGCTTGAATTATGCTTCTACATAGGATGCTCTTGTTATAGAAAACAGGGTGAGAAGTCAGCCAAGAAGGTTTCAAAGAAATGATACCCGAGGCAAGTCAAGAAGAAGGTCAAAATCAAGACCGAGGAGAAGTGTCAAGTGTTATAATTGCGGCAAAATGGGACATTATGCAAAAGAGTGTTGGTTGCCAAAAAGAGATAGATCCCATGATAGAAATGGAAATCGAAAGAAAGAAGAGAAACAAGCTACAATTGCGGTTGCATCCGATGGCGATATTGTGTTTGTATGTAATGACGGATATGTGAATTTTACATGCCAAGACTCTACGTGGGTTGTTGATTCCACAACTTCTTTTCATATCACCTCACGGCGTGATTACTTTGCTTCTTATCGCGGCGGCGACTTTGGTTGCATTAGGATGGGAAATAGTGATGTTTCCAAGGTTATTGGCATGGGAGATGTTTATTTGGAAACTGATGTCAGATATAATTTGCTTTTGAAAAATGTGAGACATGTTCCGGATATTCGACTTCACTTGATCTCTACGGGTGCCTTAGATGATGATGGTTATTATAATTCTTTTTTGATGGCAAATGA
This sequence comes from Eucalyptus erythrocorys, assembly GCA_014182555.1. NCBI lineage: Eukaryota > Viridiplantae > Streptophyta > Magnoliopsida > Myrtales > Myrtaceae > Eucalyptus > Eucalyptus erythrocorys. Next base: position 44,204,457 of record CM024597.1, on the reverse strand, counting down.
AAGTTGACTAAAGGTTCCATGATAGTGGCAAAGGGTAAGAAGACAGGCTCTCTCTACACTATGCAAGCTGACTTGATTAAAAAAGAGGTAAATGCAATGGATGATTCTTTGGTTAATTTATGGCATATGAGGCTGGGTCATCTTAGTAAGAAAGGACTTGAAATTCTTGCCAGAAAGAATCTTTTACCTTTTAAGGAGAAAAATTTAAAGGAATGCACTCATTGTCTTATAGGTAAGCAACATAGATTCTCATTTCATAGTTAATCTCCCACACGAAATGAAATGTACTTAATTTAGTTCATATTGATGTTTGTTGCATGGATGTTAGAACTCTTGTAGGTGCATTATACTTTGTGACATTTATTGATGATTGTTTTAGAAAAGTGTGGGCTATTGCTTTGAAATCTAAAGATCGGGTATTTGCGGCTTTCAAGCAATTTCATGTCAATGTGGAAAAAGAAACTGGGAAGAAGCTGAAATGTGTTCAGGTTGACAACGGTGGTGAATATAGAGGCCCATTTAAACATTATTGCAAGGATTATGGTATCAAGCTTGAGAAAACTGTTCCAAAAACACCACAGCAAAATTGAGTGGCAGAGAGAATGAACCGAACAATTAATGATTGGATTCAGTGTATGCTTTCTCATGCGAAGTTGCCTAAGCCATTTTGGGGTGAAGCGATGAGAACAAGAGTGGATTTGATAAATCTATCTCCATCAGTTCCTCTTAAGAGGGATGTTCCACAAAAAGTTTGGAGTGGAAAAGATGTTTTCTACAACCATCTAAAAGTGTTTGGTTGTCGGACATTTATGCATGTTCCAAGAGATGAAAGATCCAAGCTTGATGACAAGTCTAAACAATGTATCTACTTAGGTTATGGACATGAAGAGTTTGGCTATAGGTTATGGGATCCAGTTGCAAAGAAAGTAATTAGAAGGCGAGATGTAGTGTTTTGTGAGTATCAGACTATTGAAGATATTGACAAAGCGGAGAGACCAAAGAATATAGCTTAAAATTCAGTTAGTTTCAGCCCAAATCCTTCTAATATTGATAGAAATCATGGGGGAGAAATGCATGGAAATCATGAAGATAATGAATCCTCACATAATGTTGATTCTTCAGCTGAGACGAGTGAAATAACTGAACAAGAGCAATCTATCTCACCTCAAGTTAGAAGATCTGAAAGAGAGCGTAGGCCTTCTCAAAAATATTTACCACATGAGTATGTATTACTCACTAATGCAGGGGAGCCAGAAACTTATGAAGAGCCTATATCATGCGAACGAAAGAATGAGTGGCATGAAGCTATGCAAGAGGAGCTTAAATCCTTGCATGAAAACCGCACATTTAAATTGGTGAAATTGCCTTAGGGTAAGAGAACACTCACAAATAAGTGGGTGTATAAGTTGAAGACAAAAGAAAATAGTTTGCAACCATGATACAAGGTTAGACTTGTTATGAAGGGCTTTCATCAAAAGAAGGGTATAGACTTTGAAGAGATTTTTTTACCGGTTGTAAAGATGTCTTCTATTCGAGTTGTTCTTGGGTTGGCCACCAGTTTGAATTTAGAAATTGAACAACTTGATGTAAAAATGGCTTTTCTTCATGGAGACCTAAAAGAAGAGATATATATGAAGCAACCGGAAGGTTTTGAAGTTGAAGGCAAGGAGCACCTTGTATGTAGATTGAGGAAAAGCTTATATGGCCTCAAGCAAGCACCAGGGCAATGGTATATGAAATTTGAATCATTTATGGAAGAACAAGGATACGATAAGACAAATTCCAATTCTTGTGTCTTTATGAAAATATTCTTAGATAATGATTTTCTTATTCTCCTACTTTATGTGGATGATATGTTGATTGTTGGGCATGATGCCAAGAAAATCAAGAGATTGAAAGATGAGTTGAGAAAAGCTTTTGCAATGAAAAACCTAGGCCCGGCTAAGCAAATCTTAGGCATGAGAATTACTCGTGACAGGAAGAATAAAAAACTGTGGTTATCTTAAGAGAAGTATATTGAAAAGGTGCTTAAAAGATTCAACATGAGTACATGTAAACCGATGAGTACTCCACTTGCAGGCCATTTCAAGTTAAGTAGTAATGAGTGTCCTTCAAGTGAGAAAGAGAAGGTTGAGATGATGAAAAATCTCTTATGCATTGGCTGTGGGTAGTTTGATGTACGCCATAATTTGTACAAGACCCGATATTGCTCATGCAGTTGGTGTTGTGAGTAGATTTCTCTCTAATCTGGGTAAGGAGCATTGGACCGCTGTTAAATGGATTTTGAGATATTTTAAAGGCACTTCTACACTTTGCTTGTGTTATGGAAATGCGAAGCTTGAGTTGAGTGGCTACTCGGATGCGAACTATACCGGTGATGTTGATTCTCAAAAATCCACATCGGGTTATATAATAATCTTTGCAGGGGAAGCTGTTTTATGGCAATTAAGATTGCAAAAATGTACTGCTTTGTCGACAACTGAAGCGGAGTATATTGCTATTACCGAATGAGGTAAAGAACCTTTGTGGATGCAAAAATTCCTATAAGAATTGGCCTTGAAGCAAGAGAAATTTGTTCTACATTGCAATAGCATGAGTGCCATCCATCTTAGCAAGAATCTAGTGTTGCATTCAAGATCGAAGCATGTTGATGTGAAGTATCATTGGATCTGAGAAAAGCTAGAAGAGAAGCTCTTCCTACTTGAGAAAGTTCATATCGACAACAATAGGTCTGACATGATGACCAAAACCTTACCGGTGGTGAAGCTTAACGCTTGTAGAAGAAAAGCGGGCATGACGAACCTTCCCACATGAGGTGGAGGGGGAGATTTGTTGGTTGGGTCCACCTTCATGTGGGGCCCAGCTAGCATTAAAAAAAACAAAAAGAAAAGAAAAGAACAAAAAGAAGTGGAGTAGTCGTGCATGGGTGTCCCTCGAAAAAGTGAAGAGAGGAGAGAGAAAAAGAAAAAAAAAATTACACAAGCAGGGGAGAAGAGGGAAGATGGTTGCAACTTTGCGGCTCCGATTTGAAGGCCAAATATTGTCGGAATCAGCTCAAATTTCAATATGTTATTCATGAGACCGAGGACTACAAGTTGATGATTTTTGTTTGTCGAGAACCATCTCCGAATTCTCCAGTTGCGGTTAAGGTTTTCCTACTCCAAACTTGTTTATCTACTTATGTGGTGAGAAAAAGATGATTGTAATGTTAATGTTGAGCCTCTAGTGTGTGACTAGAGAAGAATACTTTATGTATCCTACTATTCTTGGTGATTAGTGGATGTTTTTGAGCGATCCGTGGTTTTTCCCGCATTGGATTTTCCACATTAAATCCTTGGTGTCGTTATTTATTTTGTCTACTTATTATTTCGATATTATATTTGCATATTGTGAGATTATACATTATTGATTGTTGCTGGGGGTTAAGAGATTTTAAGTTGATATAGTTTCAGGGGAGAAATTGATCTTGGATTACGTTGGACCGTGGTGAATTGTGTCCCCGTGTTCTCCCCAACACTTTGGCATACTAGGGCTGCACCAAATCATCTACGGCAAGGCACCTTTACACCCTTAGGCCTCAAAGCATCTATGCACTGCCAGCCGAGAAGTCCACGGAGGCAGTCAGCGTCCAAGAAACTCTACCAGGACCATAGGAATTAGGCTCAATAACACCGCAAAGCATCTCTTTTTCCACTTATAAAGCATGGAAGGTGCCTTATGCCGATGATTATGAGCTGATTATCACTTCCATTGCTGTACCACGTCTCGACCGCGTTAGAATCTTATCTCAGCAGAGTCCATTCATGGATGGTGCGTGGCGAGTGTCGTCACTTAACATTAGGGTTATTGCTGTTCCATTTTTCAAGACAATGGATTTAAGCAAATATTTCCTTTTATCATCCCCTCGGCGCGTTTTCCACCCACTCAAATCAATCACCCATCCAGTGATCATGAGAATCCATTGTATTTTAGGCATGGCAATTGGCTTGGATGAATAGCATGTTTTGATGAGCATTCATTCACGATCAGTAGCCAGAAAACTGTTGCCACTGCTCCATTTGGGCTACCTGAGGTGTTCGCAATATATATTCGAAGAGATCGAGTCAAGATTGCTGTTCCGATATAGCAGACTGAGGGGTCTCGTTGCGAATCCATGTCCTTTCAGGCGGAAGCTCTGGAGCTTTCCTTTTTCGGGGAAAAAATATATCCCGTGCTTTGCACCGGGTGTCGCAAAAGTTATGTGCACTTGGACCAACTTCCAGACCCAACTAGAAGTTAGTTTCCTCACTTGGGGAAGGCCCATTGAGGGTTGGCCAGTTACCCTTTGACTTTGGCAAAGGTCGGGCCTAATGAGTTGCGCAACCCGCCCATCACGTAGAAATTATGAATAAATTGTGCTAAAAGTCGTAAACCCGATGTACTTTTATCAATTTAGTTTTAAACGTTTTCTGTTTTATCAATTGAGTCCACTCAACTAATTTTAGTTGGAAATCGCTTACATAAACGCTAGTCATTTTACGCAACACGATTGATGTTGACTTGGATATTTTTTTTTTTTTTTTTAATATTTTCTAATCTTTTGATTTATTAGTTTCTTTTTTTTTTTTTTCTTTTTTATTCATTGTCAGTGGTTGCTGACCTAAGGTGACGGATGTCCTCATCAGCCTCAGGCGAGGGTGGGCTATGCCCTCCCAAGCGAGGACAACCCTTAACTAAGGCCATCGATAAACCCCGATGATTGCCGGCAAAGAGAAAATTTAAAAAAAAAAAAATCCGAAAATATGTTAAAATATTAATAAAAATGTCCACCTCAACAGGATCGTACCACGTAAAACAATTAGCATCCACATTAATGATTTTCGGCCAAAATTGGCCAAATTTACTTAATTTACAAAATGTGAAAATATTTATAACTTAATTAATACAATTAATAGGTTTAAGACTAAATTGACAAAATTTCAATAGATTTAAGATTTTTAAATAATTTTCCCTAAAAATTATAAATGAATTTGTCAGCCATGACCAAACTTGGGCTGGTCGGGCCCTCTCCCTTAATGATCTTATTCGAACCCGCGTTTTGCCTCTCAAGCCTAGACATTAGCCCACTTGACCGTCGATCGCCTCTAAAGACATGCAAGTGTCTCGCGTCCCTTGACTTTGGTACAACTACCTATAAAGAGTCATACACGACTCTTTAAGGATACATGCATCGGCTAAAACATCGAAAAGGCTGCTAACTATCATAACTTAGATAATTAGGTTTCTTGATCATGTCCAATCAAATGTCAAATATGGGGCCTCAATGGGAGCACGTGCTTGGAGAAATTTTCTCCGGTCATCAGTGCGCTCTCCAGTGTGCCCGACCGACTAAATAGGACCGTTCTTTAGAAAGTGCTGGAGGGAGTCTTTGACCATCTTTGCTTCCTTCCTAACACGAGATAACATTAGCAATCTAATATGCCACTAGAGAAAAAACATGAATCTCGGTCTCACTTTTCAAGATTCTTTTTGGTCTACATAAAAAGATAAATATACAAAGTTGATCATCATAATTTGGTTTTTCTTTTCCTCTCATCACTCCATCAAATAATCATCCGTTTCTATAGAATTGCTATCTGCTCTCGTATTTAATGACTCCACTATTTTCATCCTTCATACTTCCGCGAATCAGTCTATAATACAAAGCTGAAAAGTGGGTTTTCTCCCGCTTTTATTGACTTTCTCGAATTAACCAGTTAAATGTAAGAAGGATGATTAAATTACAGTTAGTATTTCCAATCTCTCTCTATCTTCAACACTTTTCTTATATAGGTGCTATTTTCTTTTCTTGCAAACACCAGTAGGCAGCCACCACACCTTCTAGAAAGCACGTCAATCGGGTACTAATACCCTTCCACACATGTTTCATACAAATAATTGAGCCCATGCGACATACGATGACGTTACCGACTGAGATCACGCTGCATACGTAAGACGACCTACCCTTTACGTGGGATCCGTGGGCGTGGCTGAGTGAATTTTGCTTATTATGGCACCCAATTTCTTTTTTTCATTAGTATTTTCCGATTGACTTGAAGTGGACTTAGGTCTCTATATTAAGGGCCTCGACTTCCAACACATTCCCATCAAACTTGAGAATTCACGTGCTCTGTCCAAAGCTTACTCGAGCGGGGGAAGAGCCGGCAGAATTCTCTTCCATCTACTTCGAAACTCCGGCAAAAACTATGCAGGTACACTTCCCTTCATTGAGAAATAGGAGGGTCAAGTCGAGCCTCATTTGTTTCTAAACTAATTTGTCATGAAATTCCGTTCTTATAAAATTATGCGTGGATCAATGAGAGATGCAATTTGAAGTTAGCTGCAAAAGATGAGAATGATAATTGTAGGTTTCAAAATGGGAGGAGTTAGTTTGACGTGGGAGGTGAAGTATGGTAAATTTTCATCTAGGGTGCATGTCGCATTGATGTGACTTTGGTTTTTGTGCAGAGAGTTATCATCCAGGTGGATTGGTCCAGTGAGAAGAGCAAGAAGAAGGCCATCAAGATGGTCTCCAAAAATCAAGGTGCTACGACTTCAATATCGTCCATTCTAAATGAAAATAAGTAAACATTTTGTGTGAGTATATATATAAATATATATATATTTTTTTTTTTCATGTGGCTGTGTAGACGTAGAATCATTTTCCGTGAACGACGAGAAGAAGCAGCTAACGTTGGAAGGGGAGATGGATCCCGTACCACTTGTGAAAAAGATGAGAAAGGAATTTCCGACAGAGATTATCGCCATGACCCAGATCTCAGTCGAGGCACAACCACAACAGCCTCGTCCATCCCCCGAAACCCCACAAAACCCCAATCCTCAGCCGCACCCGGGCGATAATGGTTACCATTATCCTCATTTTTGTCCACCCTGTGTACAGCCGCAGTACCCCGGTTATCCCTATTGGGGGCAGCCGTCCGCGCCGCCGCTGTACGGGGTTCACAATATTCACCATCCCTTTCAGTAGGAATATGTTCGCGGCTATGTGGACTTTGTCAAATGCTCCATTCCTATTTTGTATGGCGTGTCATCTGTATTGCTCTGCCCTGCCCTTTGTGAGTTTGCATTGATTTTAATATACCGTTCGGTTTGGTGTGATCTCGGCCTGGTTAGCAAAGGTCGCATCATCAGTCGAGCAGCTTCGGGAGACATTGGAATTTTAGAAGAGCTGCATATGAAGTGATATAAACAAAGCGTTAGAAAAAGAAGCCCAACGAGCGACCTAGCTAGCGTCACGGGAAATGTCCCAAATGCCTGGCATGCATCGGAGGCAGCTTCCTCGAAGGTTCTTACACAAACTGAGTCGCCGTTTGAGGAGTCATTAAGAGCCGCCCCTCCTCTGTACTTTAATCCGTTAGCTAATAGATCGTGCACGCACAATACCCACCTAGATTAATTTCTTATTAATTGAAAAAGGATGCAAAATAAACTCAACGAAAAGTTGACTAGATATCGTATTAAAACGTGTGACCAAAAAACTTTAAAAAATAAAATTCACAGATAAAGGGAGACCATTTGTATATGAAAAGTATATAAATTCTAGATTCAAATGACATGGGATGATTCAATGTTTTTTTATATTGCACAGCAACTTGATCGATAATCTTATTCTTGAAATTGGAATGTGAAAATCTCTACATCGGTATACTCATAATTAGAAATAAGCCTTTTTTTTGGCTTCTTTTGTATGCATTAGGCAACTTGCTCGACTCCTATGTAAGTGGACCATGGGGATAATTACCCAAAAAGTCCTAAACCTATTGCTCATCTGCCAATTCGTCCTAAACCTTTTTTTTGGCCAATTCAGTCCTAAACCTTTTGTTTTTGTTCCAGTTCAGTCCATCCGGCCAAAATTGGCCGGTCGGCGTTGACGTGGACGCCGATCAGGGACAACCGGCCGGCGAACGCCGACGTGGCAATTTTTAAAATATTTTAAAATAATTTTTCAATATTTTAAATATTTTTGAATTTTTATTTCTTTTTATTATTTTTTTCTCCATCTCCTTCCTCCGGCGGCGAGGGCGCCTCGCCAGGCCACCGGCGAGGCTCGCCCCCGCCGACCCGAAGGTGAGGGCCGGCGAGGCGAGGCCTCGCCGATCCGGCGAGGTCGGCCTCGCCGGCCACTAGCGAGGGCGAGCCCCACCGGATCCGGCGAGGGCGAGGCCTCGCCGGATCCGGCGAGCTCGGCCCTCGCTAGATCCGGCGGGGCCTCGCCCTAGCGGGCGAGTCCGGGGGCGAGGGAGGGTTTGCGGAGGGCGGGCGGATGGCGTTCTTGGACCGAGACGATGGAGGCGGGGTTGGCGCTGCTAGGGTTCTCGTCATCGGCGGAGGAAGGCGGTGCAAGGTCCCGTACATACCCGCCCAACATCTCTCTCTCTCTCTCCTCTCTCTCTCTCTAGGGCCGCGGTCGCTGCTCTGCGAGATCGAACGCCACCCGCCCGCCCTCCGCAAGCCCTCCCTCACCCCCAAGACTCGCCCTCGCCGGTGGCCGGCGAGGTTGACCTCGCCGGATCCGGCGAGAGGGGCTCGCCGTCGGTCGCCCACGGGGCAAGCCCCGGCGAGGAGGCCTCGCCCCGCCGGATCCCCTCGGCCATCACCGTCAACCTCCTCGGCCATCACCGTCAACCTCGCCCCGCCGGATCCCCTCGTGGTCGCCGCGCGGGCGAGCCCTCGCCCGCCGGATCCCCTCGGTCCGGCGACCGACGGCGAGCCCCTCTCGCCGGATCCGCGAGGGCTCGCCTCGCGGCGCCATGCGAGGCGAGCCCTCGCCGGATCCGGTGAGAGGGGCTCGCCGTCGGTCGCCGTGGGGCGAGCCCCGGCGAGGAGGCCTCGCCCGCCGGATCCCCTTAGTCCGGCGGCCAGACGGGCGGCCGGTCGCGGAGCCAAAGGAAGGAGGAGGGAGGAGGGAGGGAGAGGAAGGAAGGAAAAAAAAAAAAACTAATAAAAAATTAATAAAAAATTTTAAAAAACTAATAAAATAATTTTTATAAGCAAAACGTCGTTGTTTTGCATGTCCGGCGTCCATGTCGGCGCGGCAACGCCGGCCGACGCTAATTGGGATTCCATGTCGATTATTCCGATTGAAGGTTGCCGAAGGACCGAACGGGCAAAAATAGAAACGGTTTAGGACTAAATTGGCCAAAAAAAGGTTTAGGATGAATGGCAGATGGGCAATAGGTTTAGGACTTTTTGGGTAATTATGCGGTGGACCATGTACTGATGCCAATCAGACAGAGGGAATTTGAAAATCATGGTATAATTCCATTCATTGGACTGATATTTTTTTGCTTGACTCGGGTCAACTGGGGCCCTCTATAATTGCAAGCTGCGATCCCATCGCATACCCAAGATTCCTAGCTATCCTATCCACACTTCTCTTCTTCTACTCAGCTCACTCTATTTCCCTCCTTGCAAAGAGCAAAAACACGTTTTGCTTCATTAACCTTCTTCACAAATCCCGCCAAATGGTGCCGGTCAGTGATCTCAATGTCCACGTCGCTTCTCAAGCTTGAGTCGTACCCTTTCTTTGTGGGGTCCGCAACAAATAAACAAGATCATCATTGAGAACGATACGTCGTCGTGATCTCAATGCCATGTTCGCGTTTAACTAATCTCAAGTGGCTCGAAGGGATACAACCGGTGGCAGTGGACATGGACAACAAGAAGGCGACGGTGATTGAGGACATAGACCAGGCACAGCAAGTTGAAAACTTGAGGAAAGCGATTTGAGACGGTCATCGAGTACGTGGGGCCGAAAGAGACTCAGACTAGGCGAGATCCCAGAACAGAAGAGCCTAGCACCTACAGCAACATCAACAGCCCAAACAATAGTTACTCGGGAGTAGCTTATTACCCCTACTACACACAATACCCATTTCCTTATTATCCCTCAAATCATTATTTATAAAATCCCTTTTAAGAGTGTTGATCCTAGAACGAAGTGCTTCCTGATGAACATGTAAAAGCCTCATGTTTTGTATCTTTTTTTTTTATCTTCAATGTCGACTTTGTGAGCGTGACAAGCGGAGTTTGGACTTTCAAGGCTTCTTGTCGCGCCTTTTAGTATGTACGGATGCGAAGGAATATGCTTGGTATCATTCGGTCATAGTAGCGATGGTGATTTTCTCTCAACCTGTTAATAAAAGAAAAGTCGCAAGCCTCTTTCATGGTCATAACATAGGAAGAATGCACGTTCTTTTGTCATCTCGGTGGGGCAAGTGGTTAGGTTAAATTCATTATTGGAATTGGACATTCTCTCTCTCTCTCTCTCTCTCTCTCTCTCTCTCTCTCTAATTTTAAATGTGATCCCAATTTTGTATTTCCTAATTAATTATGATTTATTATCCAACTTATTACCCGCATTTATATTTGCCCATTAATATGTTACCATAATGGTCTTGATGGAAGACGTGAATAACGTGTAAAAAACGGAATAAAACTATCAGATCATCTATTTTAAATCGAATCACTACAGAGAACACATCATCACTCTTGAGGGATATTGACTAATGGAACAGGAGGTTCAGCAAATCAATTACGCTTTCTATATTCGTCCAAGGTTTTAGGATTTTCCGCATTTATATATTTTCATTAATGGCCGAAGGTATGTAGATCTTTATATTTTCACAAATCAATCTCAAATTATGCATGTATTTGTTTGTAAATGATAGATCAAGATCGTTAGTTTTTTATTAGGTGTAGTCTAACAGTCTCAGTTATTGCTTTTAGGTCATAAGCTCTCACGTCATCAAGCTTGAGTAGGCAATTTCGTCAACTTTCAAGTACAGGATTATGTTTGCCTCTAATCCGAGCATCTATCTAGCTTCTAATTGCAAACATTCAGCCTTGCTGTTTTACGATCTTTTTGTTCTATAAGTTTTAGTTTATTGGAAAGGAACAAGAACGCAAGAGCAGCCAGCTACATGCTCAAGAAGCTAAACACAGGTAAGCCAGATCCCAACGAATATCACTATTTACCTTCTTGACCAAAAGACAATCACGTTGCCTTCCCATAACAGCTGTTTTAATCCTTAATACCATCGTATCAGTATTTGTAATGAAAGAAGAGTCATAATTGTGTTTCTAGTCGATAATAAAGTACAATTGCAACATAACAGTCCACAGTTTTATCGAAAAGGAACAACCAAAAAGACAAGTGGTCTTTATCTTCCAGCCCCACATCTTGCATAGACAACAGATAGGACAGACTTGTGTATGCCATTTGATTAATCTTTGATAACAAGCCTATCGTGCATTACTAACCAAGAGATAAAGTCGGTGCTTTGGTACACTAGCGCTGCACCAAATCAATCTACACACCAAGGTACCTTCACGCCCTCAGGTCTCAAAGCGTTCCATGCACTACCAACTGAGAAGTTCCCTGAGGCAGTCAGCTTCCAAGAAACTCTATCAGGACCACAGGGATTAGGCTCAAAAACACCACAAAGCATCTCTTTTTCCAAGTATAAAGAACAGAAGGTATCTCACGCCGATGTTTGTGAGCTGATTATCACTTCCATTGCTATACCACATGTCTCGACCATGTTAGGATCCTATCTCATCGGAATCCATTCATAGATGGTGCGTGGCGAGTGGCGTCTTTCATGAAAGCACTAGGGTTATTGCCATGCCCTTAAAGGCACTCTGCTAGCGTTTGGAATTTTGACCAAAAAGCACCTGGCACTAGCCATTGACACACTAGAAAAAGCTCCTCTTTTTGTCTTCATGACCAACCACAATCCCAAGGCTCTTCGTCATCTCCTTTACGTCTGAATCCTACGTAAGTTGATAAGATCAAAGGCCGCACGAAATTTTGATGACTCATGATGGGAAAACGATCCTCGCGTGTTTGATCGATCCATTAAGGAAAACGTTGAGGTTTTCTTTTCGTTTTTGGCTTTTGGGTGCAACGAAAGCATTAGATTCTGTTGAATTTCTAAGGGTTGCGTGACCCAGTAGTTTAGATTACATTGATCATCGTGGACGAGGCCGACTAACCAATTGGAATTGGTCAAAAAGGAAGAAAGGCTGTTGGAAAAGGAGGGCATGTTGTTTAGGGCCTGCATGGCAAAAAGTGTTTCTGTTCCCAGAAATACTTTTTTTTATTTTTTTTGTTTCTGGGAACAAAAAAGAAACATAAACGTGTTTGGGCGCGTTTTTGTTCTAAAAGTATTTTTTTGTTCCCCAAAACATATACTGAAACAGAAACAAGAAACAAATTTTTTTTGTTTCTTGTTTTAACAACAACATTTGAAGAACAAAAAAGGAACAAAAGCCCAGGAGGAGTATTTCTTTTCTGTTTCTTGTGTCCCAATCGTTCGACCGTCGTCTTCTCCGCCTCTCCTCCTGCATCTTCTCCACCGTCGTCCTCTACGGCGCCGACAGCCGCCTCGTCTCGAGACCATCCAGCTTCTCCACCATCGTCCTCTCCAGCGCTAACAGCCGCTACTCCTTCACCAGGTGAACCTGCTCACTGCTCCTCCTTCACCGATTGACAAGGGCTTCGACGAGAGCCATCCCTCGTAAATCTGGGCGATGGCTGCTCGGAGCTTGAGCGTGAGGGCTCGCTCGAGCCAGCGCTTGCCCAGATCTGCGAGACGCTTGCTCGAGCGAGTCTCGCAGATCTGGGCCAGCGTTGTCACGCCCCGAACCCCGAGACACGTGAACAATCCGCCATGGTTGTGATATCGCGACATTCCCAGGTAGTGTCGCCGACCCAATTTAAATTTAATAAGCGCATGCGGAACGTATTAATAAATCCCTGACAATTTAAAAGCGGGATAGAAGCAGGAACAAAAAAATCAATTTAATACAAACCAACATTCTGACACAAAATCAAATAAGATTTACATGCAGCCAAACTGGGTCGAGGTCTATACACTACGGATCGGCCCGCTATCTAGAAAGAACAGTTCTAAGGCTACTAAAAAGATTCGATCCTCCATCTTCTTGGCTCTGCACTCCTTGCCCAACTTCACCGGCAGTCCACCTGACTCCGCTGGACTCCTCATCTGCGACCCTGAAATGTGTTTCCCACAACGGGGTGAGACATTGTCTCAGCAAGTTCACCCCTCCTTAGCCCCTATTAGAAAGAAAATACACCACAGCATGACCTAACCACACATCAAGGAGACTTACCTCGCAACAGTCCGCTCCTGCAAGTTAGTACAATTTATATCATTCAATCACGTGCAAATATGACAATTAAATAAAGCATGGCACAATCACATCATCAATCAATCAACCACTTGGATCGTCTCAGCGATCAATCGGCTCGGCCGATTACATGTCATTCAATCAAATCAATCACTGCTCCCAACCACGACCCTAAGGGTAGACTCAACAAATCGGTGGTATCACGGCCCCACGTGACACGACCTTCGAAAAGGTGGTTCAACACTAGTGGCATCACGGCCCCACTCAGCACGGCCTCTCATAGGCGGTTCAACAACTAGTGGCATCACGGCCCCACTCGGCACGGCCCCTCATAGGCGGTCAACAACTAGTGGCATCACGGCCCCACTTGGCACGGCCTTTCCTAGGCGGTTCATCGCGGCCTTAATAGGCACAACCTCTAATAGGCGGTCAATCACGGCCAAATCCCCATCAATTTCTACAATTGGAATTTCTATACATAACCCTAATTTAAGCAATCACACTCAATTCGATCAGGCATCAAATTTAAATTCCAACATCACAAAGCGGCGATCGGACGAAATTCGAGCAACCGGGGCTAAAAATAAATTTTTCCGTTTTTTTTAAATTAATTAATTAATTTCGGAATATTTTAATATTATTTTAATTAACCGAATTTCAAACCAATTAAATAAATATAAATTAAATTCTAATATGTCACATCACACTTAACATTAAACAAATAACTTTTAACCTTAATTAAATCCAGATTAACTTAATCTAATTTCCTTAATCCAACTTATATTAAAATAATCTAATCTAACCACCTAAACACACTTAATTCAAATTAAACACACTTAGGGCATAATTAACCGTCTAATCAAGGATTAGTGAGGTAACTCACCCGATTAACGCACCGAACGGACCAAAACGACGAGCGCGACAAGGGGGACGATAAACTCCAAAGCGGGCCTAGCATCCGGGGCCGGGAAGCCAGCCAAATCGGCCCTAAAGCGGGCTGCCATACCCATTTTCCAATCTCTCGATTTGCTGCGGGTTGAGGCGGATCCGGGGTTGAGATGGCGAGGCGGGGCTAGATGAGGGCGAGAGGGACCTCGGGGAGGCTTCGTGGTGGCCGGACGGAGCTGGGCGGCGGCCGGAGGAGCTGAATACGGGTTGAGGACGCACGGCTGAGGTGCGCGCACGTGCACGGGACGGCGGCAGCGACGGCGGTGGGCGGCTGGCGCGACGGAGGCGGACGGCGCGGCTGAGGGGCGGCGACGGCACGGGCGGTGGGCGGCACGGGCGGCGGGCGGCGCGGGCTGCTCTCCCTCCCCTCCCGTCGAGCTCCCCTCTCCCCTCTCTTTCTTTTCCTTTTCTCTCTCTTGATTGAGGTAGGGGATGACATGTGGGCCCCCCTCCTTCTCTCTCTCTCCCCTTTTCTTTTCCTTTTCCTTTTTCTTTCTTTCTTTCTTTCTTTCTTTCTTTCCTCTAGTGGCCCACCATGACATCATAGTGATGTCATGGTCCACTATCCTCCCTCAACTTCTCTAATAGGTGCACTTTCTTTCTCCGCCGAGGTCCAAAACTTTACGCGCTTAATTTCTTCAATTTTTCCTTTCAATTGAATCCAAATTGAAATCCATAAAAAATAATCCAATGTCCCCACACTTTAATTCACATCTTGACTTGTCCATAGAACCAATTTAAATCCTAAAAGTACGACCATAGGCGAACCTTATAATTTCCCTTAATTCAATTCAAATTGACTCCCATAAAATCAATTGATGTCTCACTTATCAAATTGATTATTTTATTTATCCAAAAATTCCTTATATTCCTCAATTTCACAACCCCCGACTTCAACTGAACGAACACGGCCCTATTTATCCAGTCGAAATTAGGGCCCAAAAATCGGGATGTCACAAGCGTTGTTCGCCCAGATCTAGGGCACCATTGCTCGCCAGATCTGCGGCGAGCAACGCGTCTGCTTGCTCAAGATCTGGACGAGCACGCTCGCCCAGATGAGCAGCTCGCTCGAGCGTTTGCTTGTAGCAAGTCCTGCTCTGCTCGCTCGCTGCTACTCACGCTCGAGCGAGCAGAGCAGCGAGCGTCTGCTACTACTGTATGATTATGCTACTTCCTCCGGAAAGGATTGATCGCCTCATTGACCCCGGCTCTTCTTTCCTTGAGCTCTCGCAGGTTCGGAGACTCTTTGATTTTTTTTTTTCTCTTGGTCTTGCGCGGTGTTTCCGTTTTCGATATTGCGGCTGTCAGTTCGTGTTTGAGTAAATTCATGTCTGAGTAAATTCATGTCATTGCGAAGTGTTGATTGGTCTGTTAATTATCCTCGCCTTTGGTTTTGAATTGGTATTGAGCGAGGAAAGTTCATGACGGAGTCGACGTGTTGTCGGCGTGTATTCTCTTAGATACTCTAGTCCAAATCGAGATTATATCGGATGCACGTTAGGCTACCGTATGATTATGGCCGTTGTTGTAACAGAGTTAGCTCGTGATTTGGAAAGAAAAGAAATTCAGGGAATTAGAAGTTTCTATTATCTTGTACTTCTCTTGAGTTAAGTTTGCACAATGAACTTTTGTCTTATTTCTCTACTTCTTATCCTGCATCTCATGGGAAAAGCTTGCGGGCCATGAGCCGTATGAAGATCCTTTGCCATCTCGCCGGTATAGTCACTGGAATAGGTCCTTTTTACGGGCAGCTTTGTATGTTTGTGGCTAATGATCCTACTGTTAAAGGGGGAACGTATTTTCCAATCACTGTTAAGAAGCATCTCAAGGCGCAAGAGATTGCTGCCCGATGCAAACTGCCATGTGTTTACCTTGTTGATAGTGGCGGTGCTTTCCTCCCAAGACAAGCTGATGTTTTCCCTGACAAGGAAAATTTTGGTAGGATATTCTACAATCAAGCTGTGATGTCGTCCGAAGGCATTCCTCAAATTGCATTGGTATTAGGCTCTTGCACAGCAGGGGGTGCCTACATTCTTGCCCCGATCGGTGCCGGCCGAATCTCTTTTCACGAAAATCAATAAAAATACATCCACAGACATGAAAGGGGTCAGGAAAAACATGAAAAGGGATCGAGAAACATAAACTCAGGCTCTGATACCAATGTTGGGATTGATGAATCCCCAAAAACTGGATTCGACCCTAAATCGAACCCCTAAACTTGCGCGGAAGTTGAGCCCGGGATTTCTATATGCATCACCGATCCTAAGGCACATCACAGAATCGAACGTACCTTGTTAGCCACAGATTAAACACCGACGCCGATAAGAGGAAGAGAAAACGGTCATGTTTGATCCAATAACGCCAAAAAGCCTTGGAGAATTGTGGGGTGTCGCCTCTTGCCTTAGTTTTTCTTTTTGGAGAGTTTTTTGGAGGGAGAGAGGGAGAATACGTACGTAACTTTTTTTGCCAAAAGGTATCTTCTCTCTCTCTCTTCCCCCCTTATATACGTCCCTCCAAAAAACATAAAAACGCACCCCTTCATTATATCTCTCCATCCATGGGCCCTAATTTTGTGGGTCGGGCTTTTCGGCCCAACATGGGCGGACGGGCCAACTTAGGCCCATCCGATTAATTAATTAAAATCATCATCTCCCACTCGCACATGGTGGGCCGAACAGGATCCTCTTAACCTCTTTTCAACATTCATATTGGTGAATAATCCGTGCGACCGGCATACTTCGAGAGCTCGTTGCCATACATCTGTTAGGAATATACAGCAGCTCATAATGGGCGTCACACTCTAAGTAGATTTAGTATGCAGTACCCTAGATCGATCGATCACATTTATATCTCTCTTGATCTCTGTTTAACAATGATATATATTACATTCACAATTATGATTATCCCAAAGACAGTCATAATTGGTCGACCAGTGAATACAAAACTACAATGTGATTCTCCAAATCCGATCTTCCTCTTTCCTTCAAACTCTCAATTTCAGTCTAGCTTGCTTTTCTAGAAATGTCCAATTAGATCGAATCAATTCATGACCATTGGCAACATTCTAAGATAGCAAACACTAAATAGAAATCTTGAGAATAAGTAAGAGTCTTGAGGGGACTAAAATCGAGGAACTCATTTCCCTCAAGAGTCTCACACGGCATAAAAGTTGAGATCAAACTTTTGCCACTCTTATTGGTCGTTTCATGCATACGCGATGAAATACGTATTACGATATTAACTCCTTTCCCATGGAGCGTATGTCTACACAATCAATACCGTACAGATGATAGTTCGGACATACTCAATGTCTAACTTGAGTTCACGTATCTACTCATTCACATAATTCATCGAACTCACATCGGCATCTTAGACGGATAAAGTAAAATATGTGGGTATTTTACTTTCGGACATAGTACTTATCATGTCCTCATCTTAACACTTAGTTAAGGCGACATATATATTTTAAGCTCGAGCTCTCAATTATCACCTAGATAACAAGCTTAAAAACCGTCTCATCTCTATTTATCACACAGTAAATAGAGGCGATTACCCATGTGAGTGGGCTAATCTCTTATCTGTCCGACATACTTTCTCAACTCAATATATAATGCACTAAGCATTAAGATGCATAAAGATCAAACAAAGATTCATAGGCATTAATGATGAAAAACACAAGTTCATAAATGTGAACAACTCAAGGAAATTACAATATCCAGTACATTAGACTCTACACAATCCTGGAGATTTTACATAACCACAAAACACATCTCTAGGTATTGGCTTTGTCATAGGATCTGCTATCATTCTATGCGTAGGTATATACTGTAAGTTCACATCCTTTCGTGCAACCATATCTTTGACAAAGTTATACTTGGTATCTATATGTTTGGTCTTGCCATGATACTTTGGATCTTTAGTGTACGCTATAGCTACTTGGCTATCACAGTTAACCAATAATGGATTTGCAGCTTTCTCAATAACACCTAAATGATCAAAAAATCTCTTAAGCCAAACTCCTTCTTGTATCACTGCTGATAATGCCACGAACTCAGCTTCCATCGTGGATAAGGCTATACACGTTTGCTTCTTACTGCTCCATGATATGGTGCCATTGTTCAGAAGAACGCAAATCCGAGGTAGATTTTCTTTCATCTAAATCTCCTCTCCAAATAGCATCTAAATAGCCTTCAAGTCGCAGATCCTTTCCTTGGTAATTCGGTTTGTAATCGCCAGTTCCCTTCGGATACCTCGGTATTCTCTTAACGGCTTTCCAATGTGCTTGACCTGGATTGGATTGGTATCTACTCACCATTCCAACTGCAAAGCATATGTCAGGTCTTGTACACATCATAGCATACATCAAGCTCCCAACAGCACTAGCATAAGGAACATGCTTCATTTGTTCCTTCTCTTGTGGAGTCCTTGGATACGCCTCTATGGCTCAATCCTTCACCTTTTGCAATAGGAGTGTCTATGGGTTTATAATCTTGCATACGAAATCGTTCAAGAACTTTATTTATATATATTTCTTGCGAAAGAGAAAATGATCTCTTTGAACGATCTCTTGAAATCTTAACTCCAAGTATGTATGCAGCCTCACCCATATCTTTCATCTCAAAATTAGAAGATAACCAACTTTTGATGGTATTAACTAACTCCATATTGCTTCCGGCAATTAGTATATCATCAACATATAATGATATGATCACAAATTGATCTTTGAATCTTTTGATATATACACAATGATCCTCATCAATCATTGTAAAATTATATGCCATCATAGCATCATGAAAACGTATATACCACTGTCTTGACGACTGCTTAAGGCCATATATTGATTTCAAAAGTCGACATACATTTCCTTCTTGGCCTTTCATAATGAAACCAACAGGTTGTTCCATATATATTTCCTCATCTAATTCTCCATTGAGAAAAGCAGTCTTTACATCCATTTGATATAATTCAAGATCCATACTTGCCACTATTGCCAGAATAATGCGAATTGAGGTGAATCAACAACAGAGGAAAATGTTTCCTCATAATCAATTCCTTCCTATTGATTATACCCCTTCGCTATAAGGCGAGCTTTATATCTTTCTATCGAGCCATCAGCTTTACGCTTTATTTTGAGAACCCACTTGTTCCCAATAGCTTTGCGTCCTTTTGGAAGATCTACCAGTTCCCAAACATGGTTTGACTTCATTGACTCCATTTCCTCTCCCATTACATCCATCCATTTTTCTTTACTAGGGCAATTTAGAGCCTCATGTATATTTCTTGGCTCATCCTCATCTTGTGGGGCAATCATAAAAGTTTCCCCTTCAATGTCAAAACGTCGACGGGGAATACTTTTGCAACTTGTTCGCTGTATGGGAGATTGTTCACTCAGCACATCATTTCCCATTATGCTCCCACTAGGATTAGATAATGATGATATCGTCTCATCATGTAGTTGTAATTGAGAATCAGCTGTATGCAATTCATCACTTCTCACATTACTCCCACTTGGACGATCTCCACTAATATCATTATCTTGATCCATAGTTTCAAATAGGGAGTAATTTTCACCTATTTAGCCCTTCTTAGGAAACTCATCCTCTAAGAATGTGACATCCCGTGATTCAAATTCAGTTACACACCCACTTTCCTGCTCACCTATGAACACATATCCTTTTGAGTGTTCGAGTATTTTATGAAAATACTCTTCTTTCCTCTCGGGACCTAATTTCCCAAATTTGTGAGAGGGCTCATGGGTATAGGCAGCGCAACCGCATGGCTTAAGAAAACCTAAGTCCGATTTTCTACCTGTCCATAACTCATATGGAGTAGAAGTAACTGATTTGGAAGGCACCCGATTAAGTACATAGGCAAATGTTAATAATGCATCACTCCAAAAGGTGATAGGTAAGTTAGCATGCGTCATCATGGACCTAACCATTTCCAGTAGGGTTCTCGTTTCTTCTCTCTCGCAACACCATTTTGTTGAGGAGTATAGGGAATAGACAACTGTCTTTCTATTCCTTTTTCATCACGTAATTTTCTGAACTCATCGTATAAATATTCTCGACCTCGATCAGATCTCAATGCTTTTATTTTCCTGTCTAATTGATTCTCTACCAAGGCCATAAACCTTTTGAAACAACTTAATGCTTCAGATTTATGAGAAATCAAATAGACATATCCGTATCGAGTATAATCATCTATAAAAGTGATGAAATAAACAGCCCCATGCCTTCCTCTCACATTCATTGGACCACGATGTCGAATGGATTAAATGCAGAGGAAATTCAGCACTTTTACCTTTTCCAAATGGTTTCCTTGTTGTTTTCCCTGCTAGGCAATGCTCACATATGCGCAAATCGACTTTTTCAATATTGCCCAACAAGCCCTCTTTGGCTAGACTATTCATACGTTGTTGGCCAATATGACCAAGTCTAGCATGCCAAACATTCACATCATTGTCATATGAATTAGGAGACGTGATAAGGGAATAACAAATATTTGCATTAGCATAATCAATATCCAATACAATGAAACCATCCAGAAAATAGCCACGACCATAGAAATTTATTTCCAAAAACAAATACACACCTCTATTATGGAAGTTCATATTAAAACCTAGTTTGACCAACACTAAAACAGACACTAGATTCCGACGAATCTCCGGAGCATACATTACATCATGTAGGATCAAAGTGCGTCCACCACGCATGTTCGGTTGGCGGTGCCAATTCCTTTTACTTCAGCTCAAGTTGTTTCCCACATAGATCCACTTAGTTCCAGTTGGTATTTGTCGGAATTCCACAAAAGATCCTCTATCCTTTGCTACATGGTCTGTTGCTCCTGAATCTACAGTCCACAAAGGATTGGATTCAGCTAACAATACAGAACTTGACACATAAGCAAAGTTCTCAGATGTACAAGAGGTGTTTACCTTTTTCGGCTCACGATAGTTGCGCGCATAGTGACCCTTCTTGTCACAATTGTAACACCTTACCCTTGACATTTTCTTCACTTGAGGACGTTTTCCTCTCTTGTGTTGGTTAACTCTTGGTTTCTTACAAGGAGGACTTGATCCTTTGCATGACCACATATTGAACGAATCAATACGCTTGCGCTTAGAGCTCAAAGCCCTTTCGAGCTAGAACCAAAGCATTGCAAATATCGCTTTCGGCTCAAATGCCGTTAGGTGGTCCTCCACTAGCTCAAGGTGGCGCACGGCATTCTCAAGATCTTCCATAAAATGGTCAAGAGCTTCTAGTGCTTCTAGCTTTTCCAGCATATATTGAATCTTCATATTCAATATTTCACAATTGTTGCCATTCAAATCAGCAATTACTTTCTTAGTTGTTGAAACCATCGATCTGAACACATCAAACATATATGCACGAATAATTAATGCCTATCATTTATGCATCTATTTTGCACAGACCCATCATATTAAGGAACAATTTTAAGTAAGGTTTCAGAATTAAAAGGTCACTATGTTTCCAATCATCCTTCAAAAATCCTAACTTAAAACTGTCATTAATATAATTGTCTTATGCAAATTAAATTCTATGAAGTTACAAAAACTTCTATGAACTACCCACAGCAATCAGCAATAACAGAAAGCATATAATATTTGACATCAAATAAAATAAAATAATGCTTTCACATAATACAACATATCCATTACACTAAGTAATACATACAGAGGAAAATATCTACTCAAAAAGAGATATATATACTCAAAAGCATCTCTAACTAATCTAAGAAAAAAAGTAGGGAAAGTCTCTGCTAATTTATCAGTCAAAAAATCCAAGAAATCTGAAGGCACATTTGCCAACCATGGAAAAATTTTTGGAGAGCTCTTATGCCGCCTCCAAAGTGCATTCACTTTGCGCCATGTGGCACTCATACTAAGGGTTGAAGTTTTGGTTAACTCAATTCTATAGTATTCTCTCACAAAAGCTCCTACCAGCCTCATATAACCCGGGACCACGTTGACCTCCCATAGCCGATCTAACACTACTTGCCATTTAGGTGGAAGAGTGTTCTTGAAGGTCGACACCTTCTCAAAATCCGGCATAAGATAACCATTCCAGATGATTTCCCGTATCATCTGATTGACTTTGACCACATGTGATACTAAATCACCGTCATGCCACCGATAATTAGCTAACTCTTTCATCAGCCTTTTAAGTCTTGCACGTCCTTCGTCTGTTCTCGGGAATGCAGGTATCCGTGCATAGCGCATCATACTTCCTACAACAAATGCAGAACTAAATAATTGGATTACTTATAATCCATAATTAACATAAAGGAAAATACATAATTTTCCATAATTCATGCAACAAATGCAGAATAAAAATGGATTACTTATAACCCACATAGGCATAATTGAAAAAGAAACACATTCCTTTTTTTTTTTTGTCAACGGTCAACGTTCGCGGTCAACTCAACGGTCAACGGTGGTCAACGGAGTCAACGGTCAACGGTCAACGTTCGCGGTCAGCCGAGTCGAGTCGCCGATCGGGTCGGCCGGTCTGTCCAGGTCGGGTCGCCGGTCGGGCCGACGGGTCGGGCCGTCGGACGAGCCGACCCGACACGTGCGGCACGCGTGCGGCGACGTCACGATGACGTCACCGGGCGCGTGCCTTGCACGGGCCAGCGGCCGCGCCCGATGCACGTGCGCGCGCGTGCGATGCACGCGCCTGCGCTTGCTCCGAGTCGGCGCGTGCGAAGACACCGCTTCACTCCGGCTGCGTGTGGGGACGCGTCCGGCGGCCGTTGGCGACGTTCCGCCACTCGTCGTGCTTGTCTCGACGAGACCTTCCATCCAACACCATCAGAAGTCAATTTTGACTTACGTAAAGTCGAAAAATCACATGAACAGTCTCGGGTGTCGGGATTTCTTGCCCCGATCGGTGCCGGCCGAATCTCTTTTCACGAAAATCAATAAAAATACATCCACGACATGAAAGGGGTCGGAAAAACATGAAAAGGGATCGAAAACATAAACTCGAGCTCGATACCAATGTTGGGATTGACGAATCCCTAAAAACCGGATTCGACCCTAAATCGAACCCCTAAACTTACGCGGAAGTCGAGCTCGGGATTTCTATATGCATCACCGATCCTAAGGCACATCACAGAATCGAACGTACCTTGTTAGCCACAGATTAAACACCGACGCCGATAAGAGGAAGAGAAAACGGTCCTGTTTGATCCAATCACGCACTGCTGAGCAAGATATAATCATGAAGTGGTTGGCTTGCTAATATTGGCCTATCTAGGCACACTGGTTGTCTTTGACTCTACTGGCTCACCCTGGCCTTTATTAGCTTGGCTCTACTCTAGGGTGTGAATGTTACACTCCACCTAATTTCAGGCTCTTCAGGTGAACGCGCACGCACCACGGGGGATTCCTGCGTGTAGAATGCAGTTCACCCCCGCCAAACCGTCATCGGCCCTACCGTGAATGGGATGGTTACCGCGTGGGCGGTGCCTCAGGGGGGGCCCCACCACTGCGTTCCCAATTTTTAACCTGGTAGGCAGTGTTGGTGCATGGGTAACCCTAGTCCTAACCCTACGTTTTACGTCCGTAGGGAGGTTCCAGACGAGCCGGTGCGTCTGTTTCCAGACCCCGCCGACTGCGAGTCACCCCCAACTAGGGTCTCCCACCCCTGCCAGGTTTTCCTTGGGTTGGGAACTTAGCCTTTTAAGGTCTTGCTCAGGACCTACCACATGTTTACTTGATAAATTACTCGATGGAAAGCAAGAATACATTATCAATTAAGTACCCAGAAGCGGTCCCGGTCTCCAAGCCAGATTGGCAGCTCCGACAAGTTGCTTCGGGAAATACCGAAATTTAAAGGAGCTGCATGTGAGGGTCAAAAAGCCTAGTGTTACGGAAAATGTTCCAAATGGCATGGATCTGGAGGCAGCTTCCTCGAGGTGCATTCACTTACTCAGCCGCCGTTCGAGGATCTTTGTCGTCTACTTCCTTTTTAAAAAACCATTTATCTTTAACTGAAAATCAATTAAAATCGACAAAGCAAACTTTGATTATGAAGTCTATAATGTATGATGAGTTTGTAATATGCTATGGCGCATTAATTGAAGCAATTTGGCTCAGAAATTTGATCTCAAAATTGCAAGTTATGGACTCTATTGCTAAATCTATGATGATCTACTATGACAACACTGCAGCTGTGTTTTATTCCAAGCATGACAAGATCAGTAATGTGTCCAAACACATGAAGATCAAATATTATACTGTTAGGGACTTTGGTCAAAAAGGGAGACATTGTAATTAAAAATATCGAGTTAAGTCCATGTTAGTTGATCCTCTAACAAAAGGCTTACAACCTATTTTTTTAAATAACATATAAAGAATATGGGTGTTTTAGATTCTTTTGATTTCTTTTGTTAGTGGGAGTTATATAATTTGTATTTTTGAATATTATATATGCGACCGATAATGTTTTTATGATATCTATTAAAACATTTATTTTAATGATGGTTGTTATTGATTCTATTATTATCATTTCTCCTATTGATTGAGAAATTGAAGTATAAAAAGTATTTTTAAACAAATTTTAATTTAAAGATGATTGGATGTCACCGATTATGATATCTCATGTATCGTGCAATTTCATGTTGTTTATAAATTGCGTTAATACAATTTTATGTCATTGAGAAATTGCATTGAGTACCGATAAGAAATAGTGAATATTTTGATCACATGTTGGCATTATTTTTTACTACAAAAGTACTAAGTCTATGATCCATTAAAATATAATACTTATTATATGTGATTATGGAAGGTCTTATGTTGTGGCATTTTCTTAACACATTAATCTCCATAGTCCTATACTGAGGTTATATAGGATTGAATTGGTTTTGAGATGCCGTTATTTGAACATTATTTTTAAAAGTTGGTGCCACAAAAAACAAAATCTTCAATTATTAACCCGATAGTGTCGTTTTCAATATAAAATCATTTTCAAAATAAAATAAGTCAATTAATGTTGCTCAAGTGGGAGAATGTTGGAAATTTTTTATAATATGGGCTTACATTAATTAATTAATTTTCTATTTTAAATAATCAGGTTAATGGGTATTCCAATGTTTGTTGAATCCTACAGTGATCTGATTAAATTGGATACTGGCATTTATTGATAACGGGCCTAATTGAACAGCAAAGTATAGGCAATTGTGTTTAGCTGAAGTAATGGGAATGGCTTAGTTGACATGATGTTGATTAATTTTACTAAATCCCCTCTTTAGCCTATAAAAGGGCAAGTTATACCTATCAGTTGCTTCAATCCTATTGAAAACTGCTACACTGAAATAGGTCATAGAGAGGAAGATCCGACACTCCGATAGATAACTGATTATCAAATTGATCTACTTTTCTTTAAGTGAAGCAATGGCTCAAATAGGTACGCGTTAATTCCGTTCGTTTATTGATCTCGGTGTTTACGCTTATATGAATCCGTTTCTTCTTGATTGATCGATTGTTTGTGTGAATAAATTTTATACATCAATAGCATCCGTTCACGATCCATAACCAAAAAGTATTGCTACTGCTGCATTGTTTCAACAAAGGTCGGGCCTAATGAGTCGCGGAACCCGCCCATGACATAGAAATTATAGGGAAATTGCCCTGAAAGTCTTAGACCTATTATATTTTTTTTCAATTCAGTCGTAAACATTTTAATTGTATTAATTAAGTTTTAAATATTTTCATTTTTTTTTTCAATTGAGACTATCCAATCTATTTTAGTGGAAAATCACAAATGGGCACACGACCATCTCACGTGGTATGACCAAAGTGTTAATATAAATAAATTTTTTTTTTCGAATTTGTGTGCGAATCTTTTTATTTTTTTAATTCCTTTTCTCTTTTCTCTTTTTCCCTCTATCAGCCATCGCTAGGCATCGTTGATGGTTGGCAACTTTAGGCAACTGGCCGCTCTTGCGACCTCGGGTAAGGGTCGGTCTTGGCCTATGCCCTCCTAAGGGAGGGTGACCCTCGACTGAGGATGTCGACCTCCATTGACCATCAACAAGTCTGACCATGTCCGGCAGAGGGGAAAAAAGGGAAAAGAAAATGAAGGAGAAAAACAAGTAAAGATTGAAATGACAAGAAAAAAATAAAAAAAGAACAAAAATTTAAAAAATCCTATAAAATATTAAAATATTATTAAAAAAAGATGTTAGATTTATGATTCAATTAACACAATTAAAAATATTTAAAATTAAATTAATAAAAATGTAATAAGTTTTGAACTTTTTGAACAAATTTCCCATAAAATTACATTTGAACTTCTAGCCCCCCGACCAAACTTGGGCTGGCCGGGCCTTCCTCGCATAAGGACATTATCCGGACCCACCTTATGCCTCTCAGGCTATAATAGTCCACCCGGCCATCGATCGCCTCTAAAGACATGACAAGTGTCTCGCGCCCTCGACTTTGCTACAATTGCCTATAGGAGAGTCATACACGACTCTTTGAGGGTATGCATCGGCTGAAAACATCAAGAAGGCTGATAACTATCATTGCTTAGAAAATGAGGCTGCTTTATCATCTCCAATCAAATGTCGAATATGGGGCCTCCAAGGGGAGCACGTGCTTGAAGAAATTTTCTCCGGTCATAGTGCTCTCTCCACTAAGCCCGACCGACCAAATAGAACCCTTCTCTGGAAGGTCCTGGAGGGAATCTTTGACCATCTTCACTTCCTAATACGAGATAACAATAGCAATCTAATATACCACTCGAAAAAACATGAATTTCGGTCTCACTTTTCAAGATTCTTTTTGACCTACATAAAAGGCTAAATACACGAAGTTAAATCATCGTAATTTGATCTTTTTTTTTCTCTAATTACTTTATCAAATAACCATCAACTTCTATGAAATTACTATATGCCTCATATTATCCTTCGTATTCGAGACATGCGAATCAGTCTATAATATAAAGCCGAGAAGTGGGTTTTCTCGCTTTTACCAACTTTCTCAAATTGCCCAATTAGATAATATAAAAATGATGAAAATACCATTTATATTTCTAATAACTCTCTATCTTGACATGCTTTCTTATATAGGTGCTACTTTCTTTTGTGCAAACACCAGTAGGTAGCAACCACACCTTCCTGAAGCAAAAAAAAAAAAAAAAAAAAAAAAAGCCCCATGCTACATGCGATGACGTCACCGAGTGAGGTCACGCTCCATTACGTAAGACGACACTGTGCGATCCGTGAGCGAGGCTGAGTGGATTTTGCATTTTTTTTCTTCCTTTTCGTTCCTATCGTCCGCTTGACTCCGGTGGCCTTAGGCCTCTATTAAAGGCCTCTCAATCATCTTCCAACACATTCCCACCAAACTTGAGAATTCTCGTGCTCTGTCCAAGCTTACTCGGGTGGGGAAGAGCCGGCGGAATTCTCGTCTATCTACTTCAAAACTCTGGCAAAAAAAAAACATGCAGGTACAGTGCCCTTCTTTGAGAAAAGAAGGGTTGGGTCGAACCTAATTTGTTGTCCGAACTCGTTTCAGCAAAATTCCGTTTGAAAAAAATTATGCTTTCATGAGTGAGAGATGCTTCTTGAAGTTACCCGTAAAAGATGAAATTAATAATTTTAGGTTTTAAGATGTGATGCGGGTACTTTGATATGAGAAATGAAGTACGGTCAATTTTGTATGTACGGTCTTTGTTATATCGATGTGGTTTTGGTTCCGATGCAGAAAGTTATTATCCAGGTGGATTGGTCCAATGATAAGAAAAAGAAGAAGGCCATCAAGCTGGTCTCCCAAAATGAAGGTACCTTGACTTGAATAATGTCCATTCTAAATGAAAATAAGTAAATGTTCTGAGTACATCCTTTTTTTTTTCCCTTCATGTGGCTGGGTAGATGTAAAATCATTTTCAGTGGACGACGAGAAGAAGCAACTAACATTTGATGGGGAGATGGATGCCGTATCGCTCGTCAAAAAAATGAGAAAGGAATTCCCGATGACGCAAATTGTTAACCTGAAAAGCGAGACCCCAGTCTCAACAGCGACCGAGGCACCACCGCAGGTGCCTCCTCCGCCCTATGGACACCCATATTACCCCAATCCTCACGATGGCTATCCCCCGTACGGGGGTTACAATGGCTATCCACCGTATGGGGGCTATCCACCGTATGGAGGTTACAATGGTTACTATCCTCCTCAGTAGGGCTGTATCCAATATGTCAACGGCTATGCGGACTTCGCAAGTGCTTTGATTCTGCTCTATACAACCTTTCACTTGTATCGCTCTACCCTACACTTTGTAAGTTCGCATGGATGTTAATGTATCGTCTGATTTGGTGTGATCGGCCTGTCTAGCAAAGATTATATAAACTAGCATCCAAATGTCTGGCATGCATCGGAGGTAGCTTCCTCGGAGGATCTTACGCAAACTGAGCCGCTGTCTGAGGAATCATTAAGAGCCGATGTTTGTCAGTATTTTAATCCGTTAGTTAACAGATTGCACTTCGGATACCTACTTCAATTAATTTCTTATTAATTGCAAAAGGGGGCGGACACGTAAGCTTCTTTTGTATTCATCAAGCAACTTGCTCGACTCCTATGTGGGTGGAACCCTGACGCACGCGAGCTAGACGAAGAGGATTTGAAAATCGTGGTTTAATTCCATTAATTTGACTTATATATATTGCTTGACTCTGGTCAGCTAGTGCCCTCTATAATTGCAACTCGCAACCCCATCGCTTTCCCAAAGGTTCCTAGCAATTCTACTCCCACTTCTCTTCTTCTACTCAAACTCACTCCATTTCTCTTCTTGCAAAGAGCAAAAGCGCGCTTTGCTTCTTTAACCTATTTCACGAATCCGGCCAAACCGCGCCGGTCAGGATCTTTATGTCCACGTGCCTTCCTTTCTGTGTTCCTTGTACCTTTTCTCCATTGGGAAGGAAGAGGGCCACAAAGATGGTCTCTGCATACGAAGGTTGAAACTCGGGTTGAATGTACAAATAAGAATGCGTAGCTCTTTACCAGCATATTTTGTACCCTACCATGTTCGCGTTTAACTATTCTCAAGTGGCTTGAAGAAATACAATTGGTGGCCGTGGACGGGAACAACAAGAAGCGGCGGTGATTGGGGACATGGACTCGGTACAGCTAGTTCAAAACTTGAGGAAGCGATTTCAGACGGCCATCGAGTAAGTGGGACCGAAAGAGACCCAGATCAGGCGAGATCCCAGAACTGGAGCCTAGCACCGACAGCAACATCGACAGTCCAAACAATTATTACTGAGGAGTAGCTTATAATTACCCCTACCACACACCATATCTTCTTATTGTCCCTCAAATCATTATTAATAGAATCCCTTTTAAGAGGGTTAATCCTGGAACGAAGTGCTTTTTAATGAACATGTGAAACGGTAAAAGCCTTATGTTTATGTTGCCCAAAATTGTCATGACGCATCTTTTTGTTTATCTTCCATGTCGACTTTATGAGGGTGACAAAGCGAAGTTTGGACCTTCAAGGCTTCTTGTTGCGTCTTTTAGTATGTACGGATGGGAAGGAATATGCTCGGTATCATTCGGCCAGAAAAGCTATGGCGATTTTCTCTCGACCTGTTAATAAAAGAAAAGTCGCAAGCCTCTTTCATGGTCATAGCAGAGGAAGAAGGCACGTTCTTTTGACATCTTGGCAGGGCAAGCAGTTAGGTTGGATTCATTATTGGAATTGGACACGACTTCTTCTAGTTGTCTCGGTTATCGCTTTGAGGTCATAAGCTCTCATGTCATCAAGCTTGCGTAGGCGGTTGCGTTAACTTTCAAGTGCGGGATTATGTTTGCCTCTCATCCGAGCATCTGTCTAGCTTCTAATCGCAAACATGCAGCCTCGCTGTATTACGATTTTTTTGTTCAATAAGTTTTAGTTTATTGGAAAGGGACAAGAACGCAGCAGCAGCCAGATACATGCTCAAGAAGCTAGACACCAGTAAGTTAGATCCCAAGGAGTATCACCATTTGCCTTCGTCTTGAACACAAGACAATAACGTTGCGTCACCATAACAGCTGTTTTAATCCTTAATACCATCGTATCAGTATTTGTAACGAAAGAAGAGTCATAATTGTGTTTCTAGTCAATAATAAGGTACAACTGCAACATAACAGCCCACCGTTTATCAGGACCACAGGGATTAGGCTCGATAACACCGCAAAGCATCTCCTTTTCTACGTATAAAGAACAGAAGGCATCTCATGATGATGTTCATGAGCTGATTATCACTTCCATTGCTATAACACATGTCTCGACCGTTTTAGGATCTTATCTCATTGGAATCCCTTCATAGATGGTGTGTGGCGAGTGGCTTGTTTAGTGAAAGCACAAGTGTTATTGCCGTGCCCCTAAAGGCACTTTCCTAGCGTCTGGAATTTTGACTAAAAAGCACCTGGCACTAGCCAACGACACTAGAAAAAGCTCCTCTTTTGTCCTCATGACCAACCACAAACCCGAGGATCTTCGTCATCTTCTTTACGTCTGAATCCTACGTAAGTTGATAAGATCAAAGGCTGCACGAAATTTTGATGACTTGTGATGGGAAAACGTCGCGTGTTTGATCGATCCATTAAGGAAAACGTTGAGGTTTTGTTTTCATTTTTGGCTTTTGGGTTTGACGAAAGCGTTAGATTCAGTTGAAATTCTAAAAATTGCGTGACCCAGTATTCTAGATCATATTAATCGTCGTGGAGGAGGCCGACTACCCGATTGGAATTGGTCAAAAAGGAAGAAAGGCGGTGGGCAAAGGAGGGCACGTTGTTTAGTGGACTATAGACCAATTACTGGGCAGGATTCTGTTGAGAAAATTCTTCTGATCTCGACGAGCAAAGCTCTTACTGTGCATATTTACCAAAAAAAAAAAAAAAAAAAGCTCTTACTGTGCACGTGTGAGATTCAATCTTAGGTTTGGGAGGAGACGTGATTTACTTTGGTTTAGGTGCACACGTCTCATTCTATCCTGAAAACGTCATTTTCCCTGCCGGTAGACAAAGCAACTATCAGATTTAACATGAAATTGAATCCTCAGCGTAGATTAGGACTATTCTACGCTTCACGTCATATCTCCTAGCACAATGCAAAAATATGTTTCATGACATATGTCGGAACCAACGTCAGATCAGAATCTTCTTTGTTATCTAGGGTTTTTCGTTAGTATTTCAACAAATTTCATCTGATATCAAATTCATTTACATATATCAAGGTTACAACACCCACATCACATACTTTGCTTCTTCATTTCTCGTGAGCTGGGTATATAATTCACTAAAAACTAAAAGAGAGAGGAAAAATTTTATAATAACTACATTTTTTTGTTTAGATAAAGGGGTAAGAAAAAGCATGGGCCGTTGTTAGTGGTGAAGAAGCCGTCTACGCAAGCAAGCGACCAATTATTTCTAATTAATTCACTTATATTTTGGCCAAAGAAAGCGACCTTTTTTCTGAAAGGCAAAAACTTAAAAGAGATTGGATCTAATTCACTCGACCAAAAGTTAAAAGGATCCGACTTGAGAGTCAAACAACCAAAAGTTGCCCATTCTCATCATTTTATGCCATCTCAAATCCTTTTTTTTTTTTTCCCAAATGATCTATTACCCATAATTAATGAAGCAAGTTAAAGTAACAAGGAACAAGGAGAGTCTCGTGATTTCTCTGAGTTGGCCAAATTGTGTTCTTTTACGGGACAAAAATCATGTAATCACAAAACAAGACCAAGTAGCCCTATAATATTAAGAGAATTCAAAGATTGTACTAATCTAGATTATATATTTGTTCACTATACATGAATATCAAAATCAAGCATGAAATCATACATCGTCTGGGCATCATGCTTTACCCAGAGAGTATTAAGTATTCTATTTCATAATACTGCCTAGAAAAAAAAAGGAGCGTCTTACGTTAGGAACTGAGTTCCTTAAATCCCAATTTAGGGGTATTGGGATTCAGTACAATGCGAATGCTCTGTGGTCAAATGAAGTTTTAGTTTATTGCAACCAACAGTCCACACTTTTTTTTGGGGGGGAACAAAACAACCAATAAAATAAGTATCTTTGTCTTCCAGCCCCACGTTGCACACAGACAACAACAGATGGGAGAGACTTAAATACGCCATTGGAGTAATCTTATCTTTGGTACCAACCCAATCACACACTGCTGAGCAAGATATAATCGTGAAGTGATTGGCTTGCTAAGATCGGCCTGTCTTGGCACACTGATTGTCTTTGACTCTACTGGCTCACCCTGGCCTTTATTAGCATGGCTCTACTCTAGGGTTTGAATGTTAAGCCCCACCTAAGTTCACGCTCTTCGGGTGACCACGTGTTTACTTGATAAATTACTCGATGGAAAGCAAGAATACATTATCAATTAAGTACCCAGAAGCGGTCCCGGTCTCCAAGCCAGATTGGCAGCTCTGACAAGCTGCTTCGGGAAATACCCTAATTTAAAGGAGCTGCATGTGAGGGTCAAAAAGCCTAGTGTTCCGGAAAATGTTCCAAGTGGCATGGATCTGGAGGCAGCTTCCTCGAAGGTGCATTCACAGACTCAGCCGCCGTTCGAGGATCTTTGTCGTCTACTCCCTTTTTAAAAAACCATTTATCTATAACCGAAAACCAATTAAAATCGACAAGAGAGAGTCTTAAGAATCAACTATCTTTATCCCACTAGCCAATAGAAAACTTAAGCAGATCCCACAGTTAAAAAGCGCAACCGAAAGCATGAATTAATAAATAGAGTGAGATTGCATGTAAATGAACAGCATAAAAACTTTAAAATCAAACGACGTTAGATATTTTTACATATGAGAAGAATATTTTGAAATTGCAAGGCAACTTAATCAATTATTATACACTAAAAATTGGAACCTTAAATTCTCAAAATCAGTATAATCAAAATTACAACTGAAATATATTTTAAAAAAAAATAGTGAAGTATTAACGCTTCTTTAGTATGCATTAAGCAACTTGTTGGACTCCTGTCTGTCTTGACAACCGACGGACGCGAACTAGACTGTGCTGATTTGAAATTCGTGGTACAAGTCCATTGATTTGACTAATATTTTTTGCTTGACTCGGGTCCATTGGGGTCCTCTATAATTGCAAGTTGTTACCCATCGCTTTCCCAAGATTCCTATCAATTCTATTCAGCATTCACGCTCTTCTTCCACTCAACTCACTCCCATTTTCTCTTCTTTAATACGCTGCACGCTCTCGGCCAAAGAATGCAGGTCAGGATCTCTATTCCCACGTTGCGTTCCTGGTACCTTTTCTCCATGGGGCCGCCAAAAAGAAACAAGAACATCATTAGATTTATACGCCGTCCTTGTTTTTTTGTCTTGAGCAGAAAGCTGTTCTGAGGGTGGAATGGGGCAACGAAAAAGAAAGAAAGAGGGCCATGAAGATAGTCTCTGCATATGAAGGTACTCCACAAAACTGTGAAACGATGATCTCAGATCTCGAGCTGCGAGGTTGAAACTAGGGTTGAGGGTTCAATAAGAATGCGTAGCTCTTTACCAGCATACTTTTATACTCTACAGTGTTCGCATTTAGCTAATCTTAAGTTGCTTGAAGGGGTACAATCGGTGGCCGTGGACATGGAAACCAAGAAGGTGACGGTGATTGGGAATATGGACCCGGTACAGGTAGCTGAGCACTTGAGGAAGCGATTTGGCACGGTCATCGAGTACGTGGGACCGAAAGAGACTCCGAAGCCCGAAACTGAAGAGCCCATCACCGACACCATCGTCGACAGCCCATACCCATACCCATACCCATCTCCACCTTACTATTATCCGCCGCCACCGTATTATTATCATTTCTAGATTTTCGTTCATAGTGTTCCTGGAACGATCTGATGAACATTTGAAAGACTTGTGTTTTGTCGTGCTCTGTGATGCATTGTTTTAGTTATCTTCGACGTCAACTTAATAAGCATGACGATCGAGGTTTGGACCTCAAAGGCTCTCTTGTTTTGCGCCTTTTAGGATGCATGATGGCGAAGGATATGCTTGGTATCATTCCGCCAGTAGAGCCGCGGTGATTTATTCTCAACCTGTTAATAAAAGAAAAGAAGCAAGCCTCTTTCACGGTCATAGTAGAGGAAGAAGGCACGTTCTTTTGACATCTTGGTGGGAGCAAATAGTTAGGTTGGACTCATTATTGGAATTAGACACAACTTCCTCTGGTTTAGTACTTGTCTCGATTATTGCAATGAGGTCGTAAGCTCTCACGTCATCAATTTTACGTAATATTTCTTAGAAAGCTTTTGTTTATTGCAAATAAGCAAGAGGAGTGTGAGCAGCCAGCTACGTGCTCAATAAGATAAACTCCGGTGGGCTAGATCCCCAATTACAATGAGGATTTCTATAAGTGTCATTATTTACCTTCTTTCTAATCTCAAGGCAATCGCGTTACTTCCTCTCTATACAACCCTCTAAGTAATTAGAATGATAGAAGAATCCTGAATGTACTTGTTCCTAGACATTTAAATGTGATGCAAATACGCATTCCACGAAAGCTTAAGCACGAAACAAAGGGAATGATTTTCCTTTCGAAGCAGAAACAGCTCAAGCCACCTCAGGAATTCCAGTCAACAGGTCTTCGAGAAATAAGGGTCAACTCCAATACAGCGGGCCGTACTTTTTCTGGAACAGAACAACCTTAATCCAAGTGGTCCCTGTCTTCCAGTTTCACGTTGTACAGACAACAGATGGGAGAGACTTGCACATGCCGTTTGATTAATCTATGTTTGGTAGCAAGCCTATCACGCAATGCTAACAGAGAGATAAAGCGGTGCTAGATAGCAGGGGATAAGAATTCTCTGCACTATGCAGAGTCTCCATTGGTCTGTCGATAAATCTTGATCATTTCACAATTACTTGTTGGTTTATGTTGATATGAAACCCATGGAGGCTCCAGTAGGACTAGGAATCTCATCTGGATACAGTCCATGTCCAAATCAGGCTCCAATATTTGCAAAGGTAAAATGTCCAGAAAGTTGGCAAGTTGCTCTTGAAATCTTGATACTTTTAAGCCTATCACTTCCATTGCTACATGACATGTCTCGACCATATCAAATATCTCATCAGAATCCATTCATCAAACATTAGGGTTATACTCGTTGCTGTGTCCTTAAAGGCGCTGTCAGCATTTGGAATGTCGACATACCAAAAGCACTTTGCACTTAGCGAAACAGTGCTCCTTTTTTGTCTTCGTGTCCTCCCACGAATCTAAGATCCCTCCTCATCTCATTCATGTCCCAGTCCTACGTAAGTTGATAAGATCAAACGCCAAAAAGAAATTCATATTAAGGATTTGATGACTTGTTTGCGATCCTTAAAGTTTGAATATGTAGCATCGACGAGCAAGTGATGACCTTCTTCCCTCTCTTTTGCCCACTCAAGATATTGATGACCTGTGGTGGGAAACCGACCCACAGGCGTTTGACTGATCCACTGAGAAAAAAATTAGGCTTGCTTTCTCTTTTCGCCTTCGGGTTACGACATCTGATGCTTTCGTTTCTGTCCACAGTTGAAATTTCAGACACCCCATGTGACCTAAGTATCTAGGTTTGATTTAATTAATGTCGTGGAGGCCGAATTTCCGATTGAAACACGTCGAAAAGGAAGTACGCACCTTCCTCGCCCCCGAAAAGAAAGACAGTTGGAAAGAGAGGGGACATTAGTAACTGGAATACGGAAGAGGAATTGAGACCCCTCAACAATTATTGAAGAGGATTAGTAACTGGAATACGGAAGAGGAATTGAGACCCCTGAACAATTATTCAAGAGGATTTCTATCAGAAAAATAATGATCTTGACGAGCGACGTTTGATTCAGTTTTAATTTTGGAAGGTGACGGGATTGACTTTGGTTTAGGTGCATACTTGTCATTTTATCATGAAAATCTTGTTTTCCTACCGGTATGCAACTCTAAAATCTGGTTTGGGATGAAATTGAATTCTTGGGGAAGCAGGTTAGTGATTGTTCGATGCTTCATGTCGTTTTTCCTTGCACAATCCAAAATTACGTTCCGTGACATAAGAGGTTGCCATTCCCCGTGTCTTTGTGTTGGTGGTTGGTACCAACCTCGGATCAAAATCTTCTACTGCATATAACGTTTTCGTTGGTGCCTGGACCAATCTCAACTGTTAAGAACAAATTCATATTCATATATCAGCAATTGCAACATGTCATGCGTCTTGCTTCTCCATCTCTTGTGAATCACAAGTTAAAAATTGCCATATATATATTGAAATTTGCCTACAGATCGAGAAATACCTGCACATTAAGGGATCCATACCCCGCAACATCAACCAAAAACCAAATTACCTACTCATGGAATATATATCAAATGTGCCTCATAAAACTCTGATTTTTTTTTTTTTTTTTGGTCAATGAAAGAAATATATTGCAAATACTGGAAAGACAGTTCTTACAAAGCTAAACAGACCCCAGATAGGTCTTTACATAGTAAAGCATAAAGCGAAGCTGGAGGAGAAATCCACCAGAATAAAGGTAAACGGCGTAATCTATGTTGACGTGCAACCCAGTCAGCCACAGTGTTGGCTTCTCTGGGACAATGCTTCAGCGTTACAAGGGGTTCTTGCAACAGGAGGCTTTGACAATATGATACTGCTATTTCAATATTCCAAGGAGTAGGGGCCCGGCCCATTACCGCATTTACCGCTGCTAGGCTGTCACTTTCGACTTCCCACGGCGTTGAAGTACATCCAACTGGTTCCACGTGTCGAGATCTCAGATCTCCGATGTAAAGCAAACCCATCTTAATGGCTTCGAGCTCGGCTTCAGTTGCCAAGGAAGCCCTAGCGGAAGCCGAGAAGCCTTCGAGAGTCTTCCCCATTGAGTCTCTTACAATTCCGGCGATCGACCAGGTGAAATCTCCTTCGCACCAAGACGCGTCGACATTGATTTTTAGAGTCGGAGACGGTGGAGCAAGCCATCGCTTTTGTCTCTCCTTTCTCTCGCAGGGAGGTTTTCTCCGGTATGTCTATCTCGGGTGTATTGGTTCTTTTCTGTTTGCCTCACCCTCTCCTGATTCAAAGTTGTGTTTTCTGTAATCAGAGGGTTTCGGGTCACATACCTGTGCTTGGTTGCAGAGGACTCCAGATCTGAAAGTTTTCTTCGCTCCCAGTAACTGGGTTTCTCACAAGCCGTTCCTATTCTCTTGTGTTTGTTTGGTTTTTGTTTCGATGTCCTTCCCTTGCTCTCATCTGTTTTGAGTGTGTCGATTTTGAGATTTTAGGGTTAAGGGAGTCGTACACGGAGATGGCCTCGAGGACGCCTTCGCTTTTGAGGCCTTCGTTCAAAGGTTCTTGCTTTAGATCTCACTTGAGTGTGTCTCTCGACCTCAGATTTTTCTGAGTTTTTTTTGTAAGTGTACGCTCTTCTCTCTTTGCTGTTTTGAGATCTTGGTGATTTTCAAATTAGAGGATTCATACCTGGGTGGAAAGCCGATTCCTTTGCTGGTTGAGTGCTTTGGGTGGAGGTAATTTCTCGAGATCTCACCTCGTGTTTCGCACTTGTTCGATTTCTCAATTCGGTGTTTGGATTTATTGTGTCTCTCTCTTTCTTGTTTGGAAGGCGATGTGTTGTTACCTGTAGGGTTGAGGAGATCGTACCTGGGTTGTGAGGGATGAGTCGCCGATTCTGATGTGCTTCTGGTCTGATGTATATTGGCTCTAGTAATCTCACAGGTATTTCTCTCTTTCTCAGATTTCTCTATAACTAGTATTTGTTTATCCCTCATGTGACTCCCGTGTGACTGATTTATAATACTGGTGTTAAAAGGGACAAGAGTTTCGTACTGGAGTGGGAAGGAGGTTGGGCCCAGCTGCTTCTAACTTGCGTTGATTCTGTCTTAGTACCTTTTACTTGAGTAGCTCCGTGTATGATCTTCTCTCGCACAAATTGTTGGGTTTCGTAAGCTCTCTATTCCGCCGCCGGGTCTTGATCGATTAGTTTGAAAAACGGGATATCTCGATGGTGATTCCGTTTCGTGTCTTCTCGGTTTGCAATTGGCTTAATACCGAGATGTAGTTGTACGTCTCTTCCAATTCAGTTTTTTTGTCTTGCCTCGCTCTTTTGCACCGGTACTTCATTCTCGATGCAGTCCTTAATGACTCCGTTTTCCTTTTACGAAGGAATCTGTACCTTAGTTGACGGTGTTTTCTGCATTGCCGATGGTTGCTCCATTTTGTCTTGCTGCATCTGGTTGTCCAAGTCTTCTGGTGGCCCTTCTTCATTCTGGTTTTGAGTAGGCTGAGATGGATGGATTGTTTGTCTTGTTAATTGATCTGACTGATTCATCCCTTTCGAGTTAACCCCTTGGTAATCTTCATGTGCAAGATTTACAATAATTATGGGATCGGAACTCGTCATTAAACATCCGCTTGTTTCTTGCTTTCCAAATTCTCCACAAGAAGTTCCCTAGAATTTCTTTGTAATCATCATGTTTGGCAATCTGAAAAGCTTCGACTAACCATTGATCAGCCCGTTGGACAGGTAACCCATTACGTAAAAGCCTCAAGTCTCGTGATCACACCGGATTCTACGGGTCCATTTACACATGAAGAAAATATGTTCTCGTTGTTTCCATGTGCGTCTTACGTAAGTGACACAAAGGGTCTCTGATAATTCTTCGTTTGTGCGTTTTCTCTTGTGGCTAAGGCATTTTGACAAAAACTCCACAAAAGGTGCGTACCTTTGGTAAGACTTTTAAACTCCAAATCTCGTGTCCATAAGTTGCGTGGTGCGAGTAAGAGCTCGAGGGTTGGTTGCTGTTTTGCAGATTGATATTTTCTGTCATTTTGTTGTATCCACTTTTGACTGAGTATTTTCCTTCTGCATTTCCCGTCCATATCAATTTATCTGGTCTGGGCTGAGGACTGAGGGGGATTGCGAGGATTTCTTCGGCTGTCTTAGGATCGAAAAACTGATTTACTGCTTGCTGATTCCATTCTCTGGCTGTAGGGTGAATAAGCCGTGCTACTAACGTAGGTTCGATGGGTGAGCATTTCCTTCAATTAATCCCTTTTGAGCCATCTGTCTTTTCTAATGCTTATTGATTGCCCGTCTCCTACTGACCATTGTATATGATTCTTGATGTTTTCTTTTCCCAGATTATACCTTGCCAACCCCACGATGGCCGACGACCCCTCTTGTCGACCAAAAATCCCCATTGGGAAAATAGATGCCTTTGAGCACTTGGCACCATAGGGATTAAGAAGAATTAGCCATGCGCCAAGCCTCGTTTGCCTAGCATGGCGTAGTTGAATGTTTGTAAGTCTTTGAAGCCTAGTCCCCCGAGTCTTTTCTTGATTTTAATGTTGCCCAGCTTCTTCCAATGTACCCCTTTTTTGTTTTCTCCATTTTGCCACCAAAAAGCTGCGATGCGATTTTCTATTGCTTTGCAGATAGATATGGGAAGCTTGAGAATGGACATTGCATATGTTGGAATTGCCTGCACCACACTTTTTATTAAAATTTCCTTCCCTGCTTTGGTAAGCAACTTTTCCTTCCATCCTGCTAGTTTCGAATCAACCCTTTCCAAAATCCACTGACATACTGTTGTTTTTGATTGCCCCCATGCTGTAGGAAGCCCCGCATACTTGCCTCGCTTTGTTCCGCTTCGTTAACCCTTAGGGTTGCTGCCATGTTTTTTCTTAGGGAGGACGGGCAAATGAACCGAACACCACGCCTGATTTATTGAAATTTACTGCTTGGCCAGTAGCATAACAGTACTGGTTTAAGGTAAGCATTAAATTTTGGCATTCCTGAATGTTTCCTTTTAAGAAAAAGATGGCATCATCAGCAAATAGCAAGTGTGTGAGGGTAGGACAGCTTCTATTCAAATTGATACCATGAATTGTGCCATCATTTAACGCCTTTTCATCAACCAGGTCAGCACATTGGACATCAAGATGAAAATGTAGGGCGATAAAGGGTCACCTTGGCGGAGTCCTCTGGAGGGTTGGAAATAAGAGGTAGGATCTCCATTAATCTTGATGCTATATGAAACTGATGTGATGCAGTACATTATTAAGGAAACCCATTTTGTAGAAAAACCCATGTGAATCATAGCATCCCGAACAAAGTCCCATTCTATCCTGTCATATGCTTTCTGCATGTCGAGCTTCAAAATTGCTTGATGTTTTACTGCTTTTCTTTTGATTCTCACTGGTGGAACACCTCTTGTACAACAAGAATGTTATCTTGTATCTCGTCGACCTTGTACAAATGCTGATTGTTCCGATTCAATAACACCGGTATCCATTTTCCGAGTCCTCATTTCGCTAAGATCTTTGAAATAATCTTATAACTGAAATTGCATAGGCTAATGGGACGGAATTGGCTGATCTGCTCAGGTTGTTTCACTTTTGGAATCAAAGTTATATGGGTTTGGTTCAGGCTAGGGTCAAAGGTTTCCTTCCTGAAAACTCCCGTACCAAGAATAGAAGGTGAGGGTTTAAGGTTTCCCACGATTGCTGGTAGAAAGTACCATGAAATCCGTCGGGGCCGGGGGACTTGTTCACACCGAGCTGGTAAGTAGCTTCTTTGATTTCGCTAAATCAGTAAAGCAATCAGCTCAATTTATTTCATCTCGTGATGGGGATGGACATTGATCCGTAATAGGTTGGTAGTTTCGAGTGCCTTCGCCTTGTAGAGGTTTTTATAAAAGCTTTGGATATGAGTTTGTATGGTGTGTGGGTCACGACTCCATGTGTGGTCATCGAGCTTTAACATTGTAATCCGGTTACGCTGCCTTCTCTCGAACTGTTGATGCATGAAAAAAACTTGTGTTTCGTCCCCCCACTGTAACCATTTGATGCGTGATCTCATTCCCCAAAATTGCTCTTCTTGTTTTCGAAGTGTATCAATCTGATTGATTAAATCCTTTCTGCTCTTCTGAGATTGCTGTTCTTCTGTCTGATTTGTTACTTTTATAAGTTCTTGGCCGAGTTCCTTGATTTTTAGATTTGCATTTGTAAAGTTTTCCTTGCTCCACTTAGTAAGTTTCTGGCGCCGCCGATATCTTTTTTGAAAAAGGAACATCTTGGACTGGCATATCAGACCAGATTGCTTGTATCACTCCCCGATATTCTGCATGTTCCCCCCAAAATGTCTCCATCCTAAATAGTTTTTTCCTCTTCTTTCTTGCAGGGTTGAGATTTAAGATTAGCGGGCTATGATCAGAGCCTATTGCTGGTAATGCCTGCACTTTTGCTTCTGGGAATGCGACTTTCCATTCTAATGTACATAGTGCACGATCTAGTCTTTTTTTAACCAGCTCCTCTCCTTCCCTGTTGTTTGCCCATGTAAAAGCACATCCATGGGTTTCCATATCCATTAAACACATCGAATCTGCCATATTTCTGAAAGCTAGCATTTTTTGGTTGTTAGGAGGCCTCCTTCCTTTCTTCTCCCACACATACATAATGTCGTTAAAATCTCCTATACGCATCCAAGGAGTAGACGGAGATGGTTTGATTGTGCCAAGGTGCTGCCAAAGCGAGAGCCTCTCTCTAAAGTCGCTTTGGTGCATGAATGAAGGTAATCTTCATATTCGACCACTATCTAAGTCGGTACAGAAAGTATCTATTAGCCTGTTAGAGTGATTTTCCACTTGAACATTTGCCTCCTCTTGCCATAGAATAGCTAAACCCCGCGATTTCATTTGGATTCACTATAAAACATTCTTGAAACCGTAATTTCCTCCGAATTGACTCAACCAAAGAAGCTTTATTTTTTGTTTCCATAATGAACAGACGTTGGGCCTTTCAAGAGCTACGACAGCTCTCAATTCCTGGATTGTCGTGGATTGCCCGCCCGACAATTCCAGCTCATAATCTTCATGGCTCCTGGGTGGCTTCTTTGGGCAAGCCACCATAGCCCAATCAATCTTTTCTGAATTTGCATCACCGGAGTCTCCATCAATTCAGAATCATTAAGAAGAACTGAGGTAGATTCTGTGAGACACTTCTGTTTCTTTGATCTCTGTACTTTCATACTCTTTTTGCTGCAGTTGCCTACTTTGGATAGGACTGTTCTCTGGTATGTAGGTTCCGTAGGTTGCTTACCCCGTTCTTTTTGTCTTTCTACTGGGATCTCCATCTCAGATTTCTCCCCCGGATCCTGACCTGGTTCTGCTCGTTTTTTGCTTACAGAGTCAGCAAGCTTGTCTGGAGGTGTTTCTCGAACCACAAGCTCCATTCCACAGGCTTGGTTGGAAGGTTCTGGTACTACTTCTTCTATCCCAATTTCCTCTTCCAGAGTTCCATAAAAGGTCTTCCAATAGGGCCGTGGTTGTTGGCTTCAGCTTTTAACCATGTGCCATAAGGTCCTATTCTCGTTTTTTGACCAGGAGAGTTTACATTAGGAACAAAGGGGCAATCCGGGGGCGTAGTGACCAATTCTACCACAGAAAAGCAAAGAAAGGCAGCCTCTCATACTTGAACTCCACCCACATACGATTGTCTCCCGAGCTGCAGCGGTGTTCCCGCTTCGAGGTAAGTTCGATCTATCTCAACTCGATTCGCCTCCTTTGTGTGAATGGTTTGGTTGTATCTCTAGAACTTTTCCCAGCTTTTGACCCGGATGTCGATATACGTATTCTGTTCTCCATCCTTGAGGGACATCCCCGATGTGCACCCAAAAGCCGCTTTTGAGAAGTCATAGCGGTGATCGTGTAAAGCCGGGTCACACTGCTTTAAAACTAAAAGGTTATTCGAGAAACACCATGGTGAGTTCATTAAGACTCTCTGTTTGTCTTCTAGAGATTGGAACGTAAAGGAGAATTGACCAGGTTCCTTTTGAGTACAGATGATGGCTTCAGACTTCCAGGAACTTTTCATTGTTGCGAAGAAGGCGGTAGGATTCACATATGGTCGGGAATATAACTTCCCATACAAGGTTCGCTCACATTCTTCTTTTTTCAGAGGGTCGATTTCTGCAGATACAGTCACCAAATCATCGTCCGACCACATATGGCCGAGCTTTTTACAAAGAGCCGCAACCCGCATGTCATTTTCTTCTTTGCTCTCCATTTTCATATAACCCTAGGTGAGCACCGATATGTCGATGATTCGATGTAGGAAGACTATTCGGAGCGGGCGATTGTACCTGAAAAAAACAACAAACAATAAACAAGAACAGTAAGAACGCAGGAGTGCCGATCTACCGATAAAGACCTCCGCCCATCCGACACCGCTTCGGGGACGATCTTCTTCGAAAGGGCATTCACCAATCGCTTTTCAACTTCATGATCCAGAATGCTTGATTAGTGTAAATCTGGTTTTTTTTTTTTTTTTTTTTTTTTTTTTTTTTACGAAGGAAAAAGAAAGGGAGAAACTTCGAGGAGAAGGGGACGAGAAATGAAAAAAGGGGATAACACAGCGAAAGATACTGTGGAGAACTACGATTCTACTGGGAAAAAGAAAGGAACAGTGATCAACACTGTAGATTTGGTGAGCAAAAAGCTTAGGGTTTTGTGAGGCTCAACACGAAAGCGGTAAGAGCTACCAAGACGGTAGAGAGGAGGCTCGCACATCGCGAGAAAGAAGGGAGCATTGGCTAAAAGATTAAACGGGAGGGAAAATATTATCTGTCTTTTTAGTCTATATAAAGTGGTGAGAACAAGCCGTGGGCCGTGGTCAGTGGAGATGAAGCCATTTTTACTCAAAAAAGCGATCGATTATTGGTAACTAATCCAAAAGTTACCCATTCCCATTGGTTTGTGCCATTTCAAACCCTTTTTTTCTCGTAGGATCCATTACCCATATTTGATCGAGAAAGCTTTATTTATATTTTTGGCCAAGATATAAGTAGGGTTAATTCCACAAAAAACCTCAAATTGATATAGTTATGAAAAATTTATTATGAATTCATTTTTTGATAATAAAAAATCCCAAACTGGCCAGGATATAAATAGGATTGATTCCACGAAAAACCCCAAGTTTGTATACTTACGACAAATTTATCCTAAATTAATTTTTTGATTATTAAAAATCTTAAACTGATACATTTTTTATAAAGTTATTATTTGTTAGTCTCTACTAAATTGGATTAATATCACCAAAAAAAAATCATAAACTAGTACGTTTATAAACTAGTACATCTATCAACTATTATGGGTCATCCAACTCAATAATTTGACAAGAAAATTTAACGGAAACTAACAGAAAATAAATTTATCACAAGTATATTAATTTAAGATTTTTAGTAGTGAAAAATTTAATCTATAGTAAATTTATCAAAAATGTATCAATTTGGAATTTTCCGTGATAATAATCATTTACTTAATTTTAAAGAACTGCAACTTTAGTAATGAATTGCTAACCGTGCATTCCTTCGCATTGCAGTGAAGCACTATCAATCCGACGTCAAGCGGACGGCTTATTTTCGCGAGAAGCAAGTCAGAGTCTTATACAAT
Source organism: Eucalyptus erythrocorys (assembly GCA_014182555.1). Lineage (NCBI taxonomy): Eukaryota > Viridiplantae > Streptophyta > Magnoliopsida > Myrtales > Myrtaceae > Eucalyptus > Eucalyptus erythrocorys. The sequence goes on along the minus strand of CM024597.1, from coordinate 44,159,825 downwards.
TTGACCGAATAGCCCATAGTAAGTAGAGTCTCGCAGTTTGATATCAGCAAAGCTCGGGCAATCACAAAACAAGACCAATTATATCCTATAATCCTACAGTCTTAACAAAGATGATCTGATGATTATACTTCGTACATCTGCGGGTAAATGCTGGGAAGCAGTGGCGAGGGTGGGTGTGGTAAATTAAATTCGCCATCTGACCAACCCCGAGAGCTTCTTCGTGCCGTTTTCCCACTGATCCAGTATCCGTCCTTCCTTAACGCGTGATTTCCAAATGCTCACTGTTCCTTTTTCCAACACGTCCGACGCCCACTCAACTCGACCTTTACTCTGCTGTGCTCCCTACCCTCCGTGCCCTGCTTAAGGAAGCTTCTCTGAGAATTGGAAAAAAAAGCCTACTTCTTTTTGGAGATCCCCCTCTTCAAAAATTAATATCCTGAAAAAATCTCTAACTTTTAAATCTTGGATTAATACCTTAAAAAACCCGACACTGGTACACCTGTGATAAATTTACCCCAAACTAATTTTTTGACCATGAAAAACCCTAAACTGGTATACCTGTGACAAATTTACCCCGACTAACAAAAAAAAGCGCTAAACTGGTATATTTATGACAAATTTACCCTAAACTAATTTATTCGACCGCAAAACTCCAAACTGGTAAATTTGTGACAAATTGGATTAATACAAAAAAAAAATCACAAAAATTGTAAACTGTAACAAACGGAATGTAAAATCCTAAATTGGTATATTAATCAACTGTCATGTGTCATTTAACTTAATAATTTAACGAAAAATTTAATAAAAACTAACATAGGGTAAATTTGTCACAAGTGTACCAAACTTGGGGTAAATTTGTCAAAGGTATACCAGTTTGGGGTTTTTGGTGGTCAAAAAAATAGTTTGGGGTAAATTTGTCACAAGTGTGTACCGCTTTAGGTTTTTCAAGGTATTAACCCTTAAATCTTTTCTTAATTTTATTTTTTATCTTATAAAAAACCTTCCAATTTTAAATCCAGTCTCAATTATATCTTAAGCTCCCCAATTTTAAGTCATGTTGCAATTTTCCTTCTAAACTGTTTTATCCTGTAAAACTCTAATTACGAAAAATCCTAAACTTTAGATCTTGTCCCCATTTTTACTGTTATGTTCCAAATTTTATCCTAAAATCTTTACAATCTCATAAAAAATCACAAACTTTTAACTTCACATTGCTCTCAGTAACCATTTGTCCAAAATTTTTCATTGGTGATCAAGAGATGGAAAACTCCCAAACACAAGCTATTAGAGCTTCTCGCACACGAGCTCTAAACATTCTCAAGCACAAGTGATTGAAGATAAGGCAGAAGATCCCCAAGGGCAATTTTGACAGTAAGTTAATAGAGGTTGAGTTGGTAATCTTTTATGTGATAAAAAAGTAGAGTGAAATTAAAACCGAACCTAAAATTGAGATTTTTTTATAAGACAAAAAAGAAGTTTAGGGTAGAATTAGTACTGAATCTAAAGCAGAAGATTTTTTATGAGACAAAATAAAGTTTATGAAACAAAAGGACCTTACCGGAAAAAAAGAAGGTAAAACTGGGATAAGAGTTAAAAGTGGAGGTTTCTAGGATACTAGCCCAATTCCAAGTGGCTCGAAACGATGGCGTTTTAGCTGAGACTGCGAGCTGTCATGCTCGGTCGCTGCTCGCTCTTGCGAGGATACTTCACTACCCACCTACCATCGGTTGCATATAAACGCAGGACTCTCGTCGCACACACTTATTCGCTTCTTCCTCTGCTCGATTTCTTCACTGCTCTTTCTCTCTCTAATAATACGAGAAGAGGAGAGAAAAAGCTGGCAGGATTCTCAGCCCTTTCTCTTTCAGATATACATTTTCTTTGAAAGATAAGCTCTGCCAAATTCAACTTACCAACACAAACATGCTGGTAAGCTCTCGCCCTCTGGTCTATCCGTAGGATATTCTCAATCCAGTATCTAACTTCTATTTCCTCTAACCTTCCTTTTGCGATTTAGCGCTGTTGCTTATACTGGTTGAAGAGAAAGTGGTTCCTGTTGGTCTAAAAAGGGGTTTATTTTTACGTTGCTCTGCTTTTTTTTTTTTTTTTATTTGGGTGGCAGAAAGCGGTGTTGAAGCTGGATTTACACGATGACAAAGAGAAGAAGAAGGTCATGAAGAAAGCTTCTGGGTTTGCAGGTATCAATCAGATCAACCTTTCTCCTCACCCGTCTCTCTATTTCTACAAAAAGAACAAAACCCAGATCTTAATTTCTGCAGTTAAGTGAATCTAGTCAAAACGGAGAGTGAAATTCGCTGCTTATGTGCAGGGGTCGAGTCGATCGCCATGGACATGAAGGACAAGAAGCTGACGGTGGTCGGAACTATGGATCCGGTGAAGCTGGTGGAGAAGCTAAGGAAGCTCTTCCCCGCGGAGATGGTCTCGGTCGGCCCGGCCAAAGAGGCTCCGAAGAAGGACGACAACAAGAAAGACAATCCGGACAAGAAGAAGGACGACAACAAGAGCAACAAGAACGAGCAGCCGAAAGACAAACAGCCTGATCCGTCCTTTGTCTACCTTCCACACGGGGGCTATAGACTTCCTCCTCCACAACCCCTGTACTACCCCGGGCATTATCAACCTCCTCCACCGCCCAGGTACTACTATGGAGGATACGTAAGCGTAGAAGAGGATCCAAATGCCTGCGTCATCTGCTGATTCGACGTTTTGCTCAGATCTTTTGGATGGGATAAGTTGGTTTGGCAAAAGAGAAGACCTTGAAATCGGGGTCTAGTGTCTGATAACTAATCTTTACCGCTTCAGCTAAAAATTATTACAGCTTAGTGTCCTTGCGTGTGCATAAATTAATAAGCATATCAAACTCTGGGGCTGATTGTTCTTTGATGCATAACTGAGAATTTTGAGTGTACTCTGGTTTTCCACCCAAAGAGTAACGCTTTTCTCGTTGCAATCTTTCCTCCTCCTCCTCCTCCTCCTCCTCCTCCTCTGTTGGGGAATTGGGGCTCGCCGCCTGGTTTTTTTTTTTTTTTTTTGGTAAAGGGGCTCGCCGCCTGGTTTGGACTCCAAAGACTCGCTGTACAGTACAGTGATGCAGCAGATAAAAGTAGTCGTGATGTGATATTTTGATTAATTATACCTGGTGCTCAGGACGGGCAGAGCTTTCGCGTTAACTAATTTCTATCATTCAGTGAATCAATCAGTGCGTTGGACCGAGAGATGGAATCTTAAAACCGCGCAAATTGGGCAAAAAGAAAACTGCTGCAGGCCCTCCTCTCCCCAATATCAAAAAGAAGGCTTTGTTACTTGAATCTCTCGCTCCTGAAAAAGGGCAACATGTTTAAGTGGCTAGTAGCCCACGTTACGCGACAATGCAGTGAAAAAAAATCATGTAATCCTACGTTAAAAGATGGGTTTCTCGGCAGAGCAGACGCAACCTAAGTTACATCTGGTCATCAATGCACAGTTGAACGTTGTCCCCACTGCCGATGTCTTGGTTCTGCCGAAGTCTATGGTCACTTGAGTTTCAGCATGTGACAAAAATTAATAAAAAAATAAATGAAACAAGAAAATTGAGCCTTAAGAGAAACTGGCCCAAAATATGACCATGTTGATTTCATAAGTATAAACTACGGGAGAGCTTGAGATCTTCTTCGTTTGGTCAAGCCCGCACGTAAGAGAACACGGTTCCCTTCTTGCTGTGGGGTAGGCAAAGCACGACTTAAATCGCCAAGCACAGTACAAGATATTTCAAAGATTTCGGAATCTTTCTTTGAAAATCTCGCATGACATAACTATTTGGACTACTTGACATATCTCTATTCAAGCAACAAGGTAGTAGAACAGTTGATGCGATTTGCTTCTATTTGAATATGTCTCCTTCGTATTTTGGTGGAATGTCATGATGCTTTCACCATCGAGCTTCTGTATTAAGTGCTGGAGCTTTTGACAATGCTATGTATAATAATGTTTGGTTGTTTGGATCAATAGCTCCAAACGCAAAATGATGCCTGTTCAAATGGTCCATCAGTGAATATTGCGTTTGTTTCGCGAACCAAATTTTACGGATCATGCCTACCAATCGTTATCCTAGAGCTTAGCTTTCTTATTAGAGCCATAATAAAGAAAAAATAGTTTATGCCACCACTAGCATGCTAACTTAATCCAAATGATTAGCCAGCTGGTAGCCCATCCAAAAGTAGCTTCCAGCAGGACGTCTACGAGAGCGCAAATCATTCAGGTAGTGTCCAAACAAATGTTCTGACACCAGCCGTATGGAAAACATGCCGGAAAGTAACAGGACATTTCAACTAGAGGATCTTGGTGCACTACGGAGTCATAGTATTTCAATTAGAGCTGTTGTTGCACAAATTCTTCCGATATGCAAATACTTGTTCACATCTATTAGATAAGACTTCACTTACGGGTGAGAAACAATGTGATTTGAACATATGATCCTTCGCATTCAAGTTAAGTACTCAACCTCTCAGTCAAACACTTGAAATTGCTGTAATAGACATCTATTGGATGGTAATTATAAATTGATTTCACATGACCTTTTTTGGCCCTTCTCGTTAATATTTCTATACTATGCAGAAATCTACAAACTGGAATTAATAAAACTATTAGTGAATTTGCATACTTGGAAAGGTTTTAAATATTTCGAATCAAATAGAAGTCAAATCGAGAGAGAAATAAGACTAAAAAAAAAAGTTGAAACCTTATAAATAATTTCACTCTGAATAGACACGAGTGAAGTTGAATAGCTAACTCAATCTATGAACTAAACCATCACGCATGAGTTGAAATCTGATATCTGCCCTATACACTCTTTCACACTAATTGTAGTCCATTGCAAGGAAGCACGTGAGCAGCCAGCTACATGCTCAAGAAGCTAAACACTAGTTATCTAAATCTTAATTATAATAAGAGTTGATATCGGAAAAACCCCGAACTGTTATACCTATAAAGAATTTACTTTAAATTAATTTTTTACCATCAAAAACTCCAAACCACTACATTTATGACAAATTCACCTTTCATTAGTTTCGGTAAAAACTTTATTATTAAACTGCTAAGTCAAACGGCACATAACAGTTGATGAGTGTATCGATTTAGGGTTTACGTTTCATTTGTCACACATTTATTAATTTATGATTTTTCATAATATTAATCTAATTTAATAGAAACTAACAGAGGGTCAAAATTACACACGTCACAGTTTTTGGTTTTTGGTTTTTGATTTTTGATTTATGGTAAATTTGTCGCATGTGTATTAGTTAGGATTTTCATGATATTAACCCTTTTAATAAAGATTTTCACAATTATCACCCTTCACCTGCTTCCTAACTTCAAGATAATCACGTTACCTCCCCCTAATAGTTGTTTCAGATCTCTGTATAATCCTACCAGTAATTAAAATGGAAGAAGAATCATGATTGTATCTGTTCCGAGTAATTCCACGGAAGCTTAAGCAAGTTTAGAAGCAAAAACAGCTCAGGACACTTCAGAAGTCCAGTCAACAGGTCTTCGAGAATCAAGTCAACTGCACAACAACAGCCCCTATGTGTCAGCACCGCCTCACACGACAAAAGTTAGGAGAGATTGGCGTACGCCATTTGATTAATCTATCTCCGGTGGCAAGCGTACCACGCATCGCTAACCAAAAGATGAACCGGTCCTAGATATATCTAAATAAGGAATTCTCGGCCCCCACTGAGTGTTTCCACCAGTGTCTCGACAGCTCTTGATCACTCTGCGATTACTTAATGATGTGGGTTGATATTGTGGAAAGTTTGTTTGTAAAACAAACTAGGTTTATGTTTCCTTATCCCATATAGGAAAAGTGGGAGGAGGTAGGCCAATTAATAAGTGTGGGGTTTCTTTAATGTACCTAAAGAAATGATCGGGTGTAGGCTAGACCCTATCATATCCATGTGCGGAAGGGGTTAGTAGTGCTAATTAAATTTAATAAGATAACAATAAGAAAAAAATTAATAAAGCGATTAGTACTAATTAAACTGTTGGCTAAGTGCGCCAAAATCGGACAATTATTGAGGCACCTGCACGCGGTATAGTGGGGTCTAGCCCACACCCGATCATTTCTTTATATTATGTTAAAGAAACTCCACACTTATTAATTGGTCCACTTCCTCTCACTTTTTCTATGTAGGACAAGGAACCATACACTTAATTTGTTTTACAAACAAACTTTCAACAAATATGGAGCAGATGGAGATGCCAATGGGAGTAGAGTGTTCTTAGATATAGTCCAAATTATATAAGAATGCTTTCAAAGGTAAATGTCTAAAAAAGTTGGTGAGTTGCTCTTTACATTGTGAAACATTTAAGTTATCAAAGATGGCAAATCTTTGGATACTCTTGGCACTTGTATGTATGACTTCTACACTAATTTTCCTATTTTTCTTTTTCACAAAGCAATGGGAATCATAGGTTTAAAAAAAGGGGGAAATTAACACGATCATTCTGAGAGACGCCCTTCACATTCATTTGACAATTCATCCCTCCTCCCTCAATAAAACATCTCTTTTTCCACATTTGAAAAAAAAGATGGTATCTCAAGCAAAAGGTTCACGAGCTGATTATCACTTCCATTGCTATATCATATGAATCGATCATATTAGGATCATGCCTCATCGAAGTCCAATCATAGAGTTGAGATCGGAAAAAATATTAGGGTTATGCCGTGTCCTTAAAGGCAGTGTTAGTATATGAAATTTTCGACCTCCTGAAGGCTCTTGGCACTAGCCATCGACACAGTTCCTTTTTTCGTCTTTATGTCCGCCCACAATTCTAAGTTTCGAGCTCATCTTGTTCACGTCTGGATGCTGCGTATGACGACAAAATCTAAGGCTAAGAGAAATTAATATCAAGGTGTTAGTGCCGGTTCAATTCTAAAGATTTAATATGAAATATCGATAAGCCCACTCAAGAAATTGGTGACTGGTGATGGGAAAACGAACCCATACGTGTTTGATTGATCCACCAAGAAAAATGCGAGATTTCTTTTTCTGTTTCCGCTTTTGGGTTTCGAAATTGTTGAAATTTCAGACAACGTGCGCGACCCAGTATTCTAGATTGCTTTAATTATTGTCGCGGAGGCCGAATTTCCTAATTGCAACAGGTAAAAAAGGAGGGACCCACCTTCCTCACCCCCCAAAAAAGAGAGAGTTGGTGTACGGAAGGGGAACTGAGGCCTATCACCAATCTGGTTTGGGATGAAATCCAATCGTGGGGGTAAGTTAGGCCTATTCGATGATTCATGTCATTTTTACCCGCGCAATGCAAAATTAGGTACCGTGACGTGTTGCCATTCTCTAAGTCTCTGTTTTGGAACTAACGTCGGGTGACAATCTTCTACCATGCTCGGTCTTTTCATTTGCTTCTCCATCTCTTGAGTACCTAGAACTTGCTATCCGATCAAGAGAGACACTAGCGTGGCAAGGGATCCACCGTCCAGCAACATTGAAAGATAACCAAGTTGCCTACTCATGAAATCTACATGGACTACGGACTAAATCGTCATTGTCTTGTATTTGGGCAAGTAATTGACCCAATCATAAGGTTAATACTCTGAAAAATTTCAAATTAATATATCTGTCATAAATTTACCAAAAATTAATTTTTTGACAATAAAAAACCCAAAATTAGTACATTTTTGACAAATTTACTCCAAATCGATACACTCGCAACAAATTTACCATTTGATAGTTTCTGTTAAATTTTATTATCAAATTATTAAGTTGAATGACATATAACAGTTGATCCGTGTACTAGTTTAGAATTTTACTATTTGCTTGTCACAGTTGTACCATTTTTATAGATTTTTGTGTTATTAATTTAATTTAACAGATGGTATATTTGTCATAAATGTACTAATTTGAGTTTGCGGCGGTCGAATAGATTAGTTTAGAGTAAATTTATTACAAGTGTACCGATTTGACTTTTTATGGTCATTTATGATAAACTTGTCATGGGTGTACTAGTTTCGGGTTTTTCATAATCAAAAAATTAGTATTGAGTAAATTTATCATAAATGTACCAATTTGGAGTTTTTCTAAATATTAACTCTATATAATATCATATATAGAGAAAGTATAAAAAAAAAAAATTATAAACCTATTACATTGTTATTAATTCAGTCTTAAATATTTCAATTGAATTAATTTAGTTATAAATCTTTTATATTTGTGACTACTGAGTTATCAAGCCAATTTTGGTCATAAATCACTAACATGGATGCTAGCTATCCTATATGGCCCAACTAGCACTGACATAGACAAATTTTACAAATTTTAAATATTTTTTCTTTTCTTTTTTTCATTGTAGCTCGCCAGTCACTAGTGAGGGTGGTGGCCATCGCTGGCCGCTAAGCCCTCACTTGATTGCAAGGGTTGAGCCCTCGTTCATTACGGCGATGGCCTGGCGAGGGCCACAACCCCTCATCGGCTACAATGAAAAAAAGAAAATAAAAAGAAAATAACAATAATTGAAAAATGATATTAATATGAAAAAATCATAAATTTTGTTTATGTCAATACCAGTTGTGTCGCATAAGATAATTGACATTCTTGTTAATGATTTCCCGCCAATATCAATTGGCAAAAAAACAAAAGTTTTAGGACTAAATTGGTTTATTTGAAAGGTTTAGTAATGTCATAAGTTTTAGATTGTGTTGGTACGTTTGCATATCATGTACAAATATGGTCGACCCAACAAATAATTGAAACTTCTTGCTTACATTGACACATTGTTTAGATAAAATACAGGGATATGTTTACTATAAGTTCTAAAACTTATCACGAAAGTGCAATTAAGACCTAAAATTTATAAAAAGTACAATCAAGTCTTAAAACCTATCAAATTGATGCAACCAAGTCATTATGTTAAACAGAATGAATTTGAATAACGAAAAATGTTGATGTGGCTTTTTTAATTTAATTACTAATTCCTACGTGGCATTTTAAAATTAATATCTCTTTCACATGTGGCATTTATTGTTATTTTTATTCAAATCCATATTTAAAAATTAGATTTAAAAATTAAAAAGAAATGCTTAAATTTTATTTAAAAACAAAACTAGAAAAAGAAGTAGAAGAAGATATTAGAGCTCTCGAGTGAGCACTTTCGCTACTACCGTCCATCATCAAAGGATTCGGTGGAGGTCGCCCGCCCTTACCCGGCTTGGGGATGGCCTCGGCGAGGGCCGAGACCCTTATCAAGCTCGAGCGAGGGCAGCCATATCTAGGTGATCTTTGGCCCTCCCTCCCTGAGGTTGACAACTATTGCCCACCCTAGGCGAGGCCTCACCGACTCCAAGCAAGGGATAGCAACCCTTGCAAGGCCTGGCGAGGCCTCGTCGACCCTCGCCAACCCCAAGTGACTATTGGTGTCACCCTTGCTTGAGCCTAGCAAGGGTCGCCGACCCTGCTTGGAGCCGACGAGGCCTCGCCTCGCTCGAGCAATGGCCAAACACCTTCCAGCAAGAGGTGGCGAAAGCACCCAGGCTTGCCATCCTCTCTCCTTTTCTTTTTCCAATTTTTTATAAAAGTTTAACTTTTCATTTTTAGTTTATTAATGTAATTTAAATAAGAATTGAATAAAAATAATAAAAAAATGCCATGTAGGAAATATAAATTAAATTAAAAATGTCACGCCAACATTTTTCATTAGTCAAATTGATAGTGTTAATGGAGTGATTTGATTGTAATAATTTGATAATTTTTAAAATTTAATTATACTTTTTGTAATTTTTAGGATTCAATTGCATTTTCTTAATAAGTTTTAGGATTTCTAATAAACATATTTTTAATATATATGTGTACTCCTACTATAGATAGATAAACGCGAATGCATGGACCTAGTTGATCTCAGTCTTTATCTGATTGTTGTCGTACGAAGTAATGATTCCGTCGTCATTTATGCGAAAGATACATAATGTAACTCTGAAACTTGAAGCCCAAGGCAGTATTTTTGAAAGAACGGTGCATCCACTAAAAAAAGGGGAGGGCGGAAAACTTCAATGATCATCCTTATAAAGCGATAAGAACAAGCGTCAGCCGTTGTTAGTGGAGACGAAGCCTGCGCTCAAGAAAGTAACCTTTTTTTCCTAATTAATTCACTTTTTGGGGCCATAGAAAGCAACCTTTGAGAAAGGTAAAAAGCAAAGGGGTTGGATCCAATTTGGTTACGATAGGATATCTGTATATTAAATCACCCATTTGAAATTTTTAGAATAATTAGTAATAATCTCACAGAATCTCTCAATCTGACCAAAATCGAAAGGATCTAAACCAATAATCAAATAAACTAAAAATTGCCCATGCTCTTTGTCTCGTGTCATTTGAAGCCCTTTTTTCCCTAAGATACCATTATCCGTAATCAACTAAGCATAACTAAAGTAACTAGGAACAAGTTGAGTCTCATATGATTCCACTGAATAGGTTAAGTTAATTTTATTTTTTTTGGGTGAGGGTCATCATAGCTAGATATCAACAAAACTAGTGTAATTTCGAAATAAGACCATGAAGTCCTATAATCCTAAAATCCAATTAAAATGATCCAAAGATTGTACCAATGCATATTACATGTATATACATCCATATAAGAAAATTAAAATCATGCATCAACTCTTTCACTAGTCACCTTAGCATTTTGCTTTATCTAGAGGGCATTAAAGCATTCTACTTTTACGATATTCCCTAATAAAAAATGGCCATCATAAGGTTTTGAACATGATAACACCCAAAATTATCCTTATTTCATGTGATGGCTATGAGGGTAATAATAAGAGTGGTATGCCTCGTTTTGTTTGTGAAAGCTTAAGGCAGCCAATGTTTATGAAGGTATTTGAGCTAAGTGTCGACAGGGTTCTAGACAGGTATACCTAAGTCGATAGAAAGGTAATAAATTGCCACATGTTAGTAATGAGAGCAATGCATCAAACTTGGAGTTTAAGTGGAATTAGTATTGGAGCTCAAGCAAGAATAGTTGCTACGCGAAATGTGCATAAAAATGGGAAAGCCGTTATTTACTTGATGCACGAGGTCGTGTGAGCCTCGTTGACAAGTCATGAAACACCTACTTATGGATACGATTACCAAAAAAAAAAAAAAAGGGAAAACGTGAGGAATGCTAAGGCCCTGTTTGGTAACCTTCCCGATACAGATTCTAATTTTTTGTTCCCAGAATCAGTTTGGGACGAAAATCGTGTTTGGTAAAAATTTTTTTCCCGGGAACAAATACGTTCCCGGAATCAGTTTGGGACAAGATTTGAGAATAAAAAAAAAAGTTGATTCTACGTTCAAGAATAAAAAAAAAGAATCAACACGTTTCCCTTCCGCTATCCCACGACCACCGCCCGCCGCCACCCGTCGCCGCCCGCTGTCGCTCGTCGGTCGCCGGCCGCCAGTCCGGCGAGCTCGCCGGAGGCTCGCCGATTGCCGGCTGCCGGTCCGGTAAGCTCGCCGGGCTAGGGTGAGGTTCGGCGAGCTCACTGAAGGCGAGTCTGGCGAGGTCTAACCTCGCCGGTGGCCGGGCGGGCCTCACCGGGCCGGGCGAGGCTCGCCTATCCACAGCAAGGCTCGACCTCGCAGATCCGGCGAGGCCCGCTTGGCCACCGCGAGGCTCGGCCTCGCTAGATCTGGCGAGGTCCGCCTGGCCACCGCGAGGGCTCGGCCTCGCCCATCGCGAGGCCGAGCCTTGGCGGCCGGGCGAGCCTCGCCCGGTGGCCGCGACGCTCCGGTGAGGTCGCCGGCCCTCGTCAATCGGCCGGTCGCCGGCCGAAAGAAGAAGAAGGATAATAGGAGAAAAGGAAAAAAAAAAAAAAAAAAGGAAAAAAAGAAAATAAAAAAAGTAAAAAAGTAGAAAAAAATTATTTAAAAATTAAAAGAAATTAATTTGAAAGCAGAAATCAATCTACACGTTATGAAACGCAATTCTATTCTAGAATCGAAATTTTGAACAATTATCAAACACTTTTTTTTTTACTCGGAATCGGTTAAAGGAACAGAATAAAAAATAATCAATTCTTGTCGAAATCAATTCCGAATGAATCGTTCAAACGCGCCCTAAATGTGGCGCCCAAGAAGAAGTAACCAATTGATGGCTACTAGTACACCCTATAAATATTGCAACATGTTCAACAAAGAAGCCCCCAAATAATACAGCTATCTTTATTTTATCTTTACTTTATTACATTTTAGTTGTAGTTTTCGAGGTTCTCATTGTTGATTGAATTCCGGCATGTTTCTTTATCCGGTTTAGCATCATTGACTAAATTCCAATATTATTCTAGAAGCTCGGTGTCGTTGATTAAATTCCGGCATTGTATTTTTATCCGAGATATCTGCTATTGATTAAATTCCATCTACACGTCTAGAACAAGCTATTGTGTAGATTAAATTTCGATATAATTTGAGCCGAAAGTGTAGGCTACCTAGCAACTTGTATTCAGATTACATCGTTGATTAAATTTCAATGTAACTTGTGCTTGGAAGCTGTCGGTTTTTGAGCCATTTGAGTACTAATTGTTGGAGTTGTATATACAAGTTGAGAATAAAATTTATCCTTGCATTTAACATTCTATTTCCGGATTTAACACGGAACCCAATTGTCTATAATAAAACCAAAATGTAATGTTTGGTGAAAAAAATTTCGTGGAAAACAAAACCGACGAAATAAAACAATAAAAATTGAGTTCATGTCACTAAGTCTCCATTAGTAATGAATATCCAACGCGAATCGTAGGAGCAAGCGAGCGGAGCTAGGGCTTGTGGACCAGTCAGACCATGCTCACCCCTAGCCATAGAGTTTGGAGCTTGGAACGACGGTGCAAGTGCCGGAGGGTGGGGCGAGGCAATCAAAATCCCCCATCAAACCAACCCCAAGAGCTTCCTCTTACCATTTTCAACACGCCCCGACCCCACTCGACGTTGCCTCGGTGGGCTTCCTACCGTGTGAGCCACGTCTCTCCACGTACCGCCCGGCGCCCTGGGGCGATGTTTTGCTAGAGGCAGCTTCTCCGAAGCTAGCGAAAAAGGCGAACTTCATTTGCCTTTACGGACCACACAGACCGTCGGGTATGATGGGATTTTTCTCCGGCGGAAGAGTTCAGACCGCGAACTTTAGTGCTCATTTGGGTACCTTTGACTGAGGCGAGGTTGACTTAGGTTGACTCGGCCCCTATATAACCAGCATCGTTCCCCCGAGATTTCTCATCATTCACACTCAGTTGCGTCTTCCTTTGCTCGACTTCTTCACTTCTCTTTCTCTCTCTAATTATACGAGAAGAGAAGAGAAAAAGCCAGCAGGCTTCTGAGCCCTTTCTCTTTGAGATCTCCATTTTCTTGAAAGATACAAGAATCGGTTTTGTGAAATTCAACACACTTGCAAAACCATGCAGGTGAGCTCTCGCCGTCTGGCGTTTCCGTAGTGTATTCTCGATTGAGTATCTAATTTCTATTCCCTTTAACCTTCCTTCTGCGATTTAGCGCTTTTGCTTATACTGGTTGAAGAGAAGGCGGTCCTTGTTGGGCTAAAAAGAGTTCGTTTTTACGTTGCTCTGTTTTTTGTTTTGATGACAGAGTCAGAAAGCGGTGTTTAAGCTGCCTTTGCACGGTGAAAAGGAGAAGCAGAAGGCCATGAGAATAGCCTCTGGATTTACAGGTATCGATCAGATCAACCTTTTTCCTCACCTGTCTCTCTATTTCTACAAAAAGTACAAAACCACATCTTAAATTCTGCAGTTAACCCAGTCAAAACAGAGTGTGAACCTCCCTGCTTATGTGCAGGGGTCGAGTCGATCGACATGAACATGAAGGACCAGAAGCTGACGGTGACCGGAGCTACGGATCCGGTGGAGCTTGCGGGGAAGCTGAGGAAGCAGTTTTCTGTGGAGATAGTCTCGGTCGGACCGGCCAAAGAGCCTCCGAAGAAGGACGAAAGCAAGAAAGGCAATCCGGACGAGAAGAAGGGCGATGACAAGAGCAAGCCGAAAGACCCAAAGCCTGATCAGCCGATATTCTACCCGTTTCAGCACGGCTTTTATGGACCTCTTCCTCTACCATCCTCGTACTTCCCCGTGTATCATCACCCTCTTCCCCCGCCACCCATGTACTTCTGTGGAGGAAACGTAAGCATAGAAGAGGACCCAAATGCCTGCGTCATCTGCTGATTCGACGTTTTGCTAAGATCTTTTGCATGGAATAAGTAGATTTGGCAAAAGAGAAAATTTTGATTTCTGGGTCAAGTCAGTCTGTGATACCTAATCTTTACCGCTTCAGCTAAAAATTATTACGGCTTAGAGTCCTTGCGTGTGCATAAGCATATTAAACTCTAGGGCTGATTGTCCTTTGATGTTTAACTGAGAATTTTGAGTGTACTCTGATTTTCCTCTCAAGTAATATCCTTTTCTCGATGCAATTTCTTCTTCTTCTTCTTCGTTGGGGACTAGGGGCTCACCGGCAGGTTTGGACTCCAAAGATTCGTTGTACGGTACAAGTCACGATTTGATATTTTGAGTAATTATATCTGGTGATTAGGATGGGCAGAGCTTTCGCATAAACTAATTTCCATCATTCAGTGAATCAATCAGTGCTTTGGATCAAGAGGTGGAACCTTAAAACCGTGCAGATTGGGCCAAAAAGAAAAAGAAATTTGCTGCGGGCCCTCCTCTCCCCAATGTCAAGAAGAAGGCTTTTTTTACTTGAATCCCTCGCTCCTGATCAAAAGGGCCACACATTGGTAATTGGCTTGTAGTCCATGCTACGCGACAATCCAGTGTTAAAAAACATGTAATCCTACGTTATAAGGTGGGTTTCCCCGCAGAGCAGACGCAACCTAGGTTATATCTGGTCATCAATGCTCTGTTGAACGCTGTCACCGCTGCCGATGTCTTGGTTCTGCCGAAGTCAATGGTCACTTGAGTTTGAGCATGTGACAAATAAATAAATAAATAAAGCAAGAAAATTGGCGCCTCAATAGAAATTGATTTATAATATAGTCATGTTGATTTAAAGGGGACACAACACAAAAAAGATTATATCACGAGAGAAGCAAGGAGATCAACCTCTTTTTTTCAAATATAAATATACAATATGAATTCTGGTAATGAGTTAAATTATCGTGTTAATATGAATGAATCATCCTTTTCACGGAGGTAAATCTTTACCCGCTAGATAAGAGGATAGCAAATTATAAACAATAGGAGAGCTCGAGAATTTCTTCATTTGTCAAACCAGCAAGTAAGAAAACACGCCTCTCTTCTTGCTCTGGGTAGGCAAAGCACGACTTAAATGGCCAAGCACAGAGCAAGATGTTTCCAAGATTTCACAAGCTTCTTTGAAAATCTAGCACGAGATAACCATATGGACGGTTTGACATATCTCTATTCAAGCAATAAGAAAGCAGAATAATAGGACACGATTTGCTTTCTATTAGAATACGTCTCCTATGTATTTTGCTGGAATGTCATGATGCTTTCACCATCTAGCTTCTGTATTTAGTGTTGGAGCTTTGAACAATGCTATGTGTGATGGTATTTAATTGTTTGGATCAATAGCTTTAAGCGCAAAATGATGCCTGTTCAAATGTCCATCGCTGAATATTACATTCGTTTCGTAAACCAAAATTTACGGATCATACCTACCTATCATTATCTTGGAGCTAAGCTTTCTGATTTTAGCCATAATAAAGAAAAAATAGTTTATGCCACCACTAGCATGCTGACTTAATCTAAATAATCAGCCAGCTGGTTACCCATCCAAAAGTAGCTTCTAGAAGGACGTCTATGGGAGCCCAAATCATTTAGGTAGTGTCAAACAAATGCGCTGATGTCCAGCCGCATGAATAACATGCCGGGAAGTAACATGACTTTTCAACGATAGTGTCTTGCTACGCTACGAAGTTATGGTATTCCCATTAGAGCTGTTGTTGCACAAATTCTTCTGATTCAACTAGAGAGAGACAGTGTGATTTGAATATATGATCCTTCTCATTTAAATTAAGTACTTAACCTCTCAGTCAAACATTCGAAATTGATGTGATAGACTTCTATTGGCTAGTAGTTTGAACATGACCAGTTTTTACCCTTCTTGTGAAGAATTCCATTTTGCGCAGAAATCTATAAAATGCAATAAATTAAACTACTACTAAATTTTTCTCTGCTCATAATTTTAAAGTTCTTTATTAGAGAAACACACCTGTGATGCAGATTAGTTGGGAAAAAGAATAAAAAAAAGGTCCTAACCAAAAATTATGAAAAGTTTATGCATGAGATACATGTATAAATATTTGCATAGTTGGAAGCTTAAGCACGTTTAGAAGCAGAAACAGCTCAGGACACTTCACAAGTCCAGTCAACAGGTCTTCGAGAATCAAGGTCAACTGCAACGCAACAGCGGCCTCTATCTTCCAGCCCCGCATCGCACGACAAATGATAGGAGAGACTTGCGTATGCCATTTGATAATCTATCTTCGATAGAAATTGTACCACGCATCGCTAAGCAAGAGATAAACCGGTCCTAGATATACCTAAGTAAGGAATCCTTTGCCCCCACTAAGTGTCTCCATCAGTGTCTCAATAGCTCTCGATCATTTTGCAAGTACTTAATGATTTGGGTCGATATGGAACGTATGGAGATACCAACGGGAGCAGAGGATCTTTATCTATAGACAATTCATGTCCAAATTAGACGAGAATACTTTCAAAGGAAAACGTCCAAAAAGTTGGCGAGTTGCTCTGGACATCATTAAACATTTGAGTTATCAAAGATAGCAAATCTCTGGATACTCTTAGCACCTTTCGTATTCATTTGACAATTCACCCCTTCTCCCTTCGAAAAAACGTCTATTTTTCCATATATCTACAAACAGTATCTCATGCAAGTGTTCATGAGCTGATTATCACTTCCATTGCTATATCACATGGATGGACCATATTAGAATTTTGTCTCATGAAAGTCCAATCATAGAGTTGAGATTTGGAAAAACATTAGGGTTGCCATGTCCTTCAGGGCAGTGTTAGTATATGACATTGACCTAGGAAAGCTCTTGGCAATAGCCGTCGATACAAAGTTCCTTTTTTGTCTTCATGCTCTCCCACAATCCTAAGATTCTACCTTATCTCGTTCATGTCTGTATTAGGACGAGCTACACAAACACCGAAATAGAAGGTTAAGGCGAGAAAGATTTATAAAATGTAAGGTTTAGCTTGGTTCTCCTTTAAATTAAGATTACATTTAGTAGAGGATTCCACTAAAATATTATTACATCTTATCTCTCTATTGCAACTCTCAATTACCAAAAAAAAAAAAAAATAGATATTATATATACTAAGATAGTTATTCATGAACCTAAGTTTAAACTATCAATAAAATACGATCCAAACTATAAAAAATTCCCTAGCAATTTCGGGAGCACTACCCCTCAAGATCCCCATTGGGGTGGCTCTTGGACCCTGCTTGTTCATGCTTTTCTGTTGATGGATTGTATAAATCATACCCCAATAGTATGGAAGCTATGTACAGTGATAAAATTAAAAGCTAAGAGAAATTAATATGAATGTGGTAGTGCGGGTTCAATTCTTAAGTTCTAATATAAAATATCGATGAGCCCGCTCGAGAAATTGATGACGTGTGATGGGTCAACGACCTTACTCGTGTTTGATTTGATTTTTTTTTTTTTTGGTCGGCACTCGTGTTTGATTGATCCACTGAGAAAAATGGGAAGTTTTCTTTCAGTCTTTAGCTGTTGGGTTACGAAACTGTTGAAATTTAGACATCGTGGGTGACCCGGTAATCTCGACTGTGTTAATTATTGTCGTGGAGGCCGAATTTCCTAATTCTAACAGGTCAAAAAGGACCGACACACCTTCCTCGCCAAGAAAAGAGAGAGTTGGAGTACATAAGGGGAACTGAGACCTCTGACCAATTTGCTAAAATGGATTTTTATTGGGAAAAGTTCCGATTTTGGCGAGTAAAGCTCTCGTGATGCATGTGTGAGATTCAATTCTAAACGTGATTCACTTTGGTTTAGGTGCATCCTTATCATTTTATGATAGATGGAAATGCATTTTTCCCCACCGGTACACAAATCAACAATTTGGTTCGGGATGAAATCCAATGGTGGGAGCAAGTTAGGCCTATTCGATGATTCATGTCATTTTTCCTTGCACAATGCCAAATTAGGTCTCGTGACGTGCTGCAATCTTCTACCACGCGAGGCATTTTCATTGCTTCTCCATCTCTTGGGTAGTTAGAATTTGCTAGCAGCTCGAGAGAGACAGAGCCTACACGTGGCAAGGGATTAACCCGTCCAGCAACATTGAACCATAACCAAGTTGCCTACTCATAAAATATGCATTGACTACGGACTGACTATGGGTGACTACGGGCCGACTTTAGGCGACTACGGGTGACTCGTCATTGTATCGTATTTGAGCAAATAATATACCCAACCCGCTTGACTTATGGATAATATCATATATAGAAAAAATACCAAAAAAAGTTATAAACCTATTGTATTATTATCAATTCAATTTTAAATCTTTTAATGAGACTAATTAAGTTCTAAATATTTTGTTCATATTAGCACTGGTCGTACCACGCGTGCCGACCTACATCTTTGTCAGTAATTTCTGCCAATATCAATTAGTACAAAAACAAAATTTTAGCATTAAATTCGTCCAATTGGAAGAATTACAATTGAATTGGTATCAATATAAAAAATTTAGATTTTGTTGGTACTTTGCCCTATCATATGCGGAATGGCTAACCTCACAAATAATTCGATCTTCTTTCTTATATTGACAAAATATTCAGATAAAATTTATGTCTACTCCTATGATAGATATATAGATAAACGCGAATGCATAGGCCTACTTCATCTTAGTCTTTATCTGATCGTTGTCGTATGAAGCAATGATTCCATCGTCATTTATACGAAAGATACATAATGTAACTCCGAAACTTGAAGCCCAAGGCAGTATTTTTTAAAGAGAGGCGCGTCCACTAAAAGACTAAACGGGAGGGGGGAACTTCAATGATTATCCTTATAAAGCGGCAAGAACAAGCGTCAGCCGTTGTTAGTGGCGACGAAGCCTTTTGCGCCATGAAAGCAACCTTTTTTCTCTTCTTAATTCACCTTTTCGGGCCATAGAAAGCGACCTTTGTGAATGGTCAAAAGCACAAGAGATCGGATCCGATTTGGTTAGGATATTTATATATTAAAGCACCCATTTATCTAATAAATGAAATTTTTTAGAACAATTAATAGTAATCTCACATAATCTCTCAGCCCGCCCAACCAAAATTGAAAGGATTTAAACAGATAGTCAAATAAACCAAAAATTGCCCATGCTTTGTCTTGTGTCAATTGAAACCCCTTTTTTTTCCTAAGAATCTATTATCTGTAATCAACCAAACATAACTAAAGTAACTAAGAACAAGTCGAGTCTTATATGATTCCACCAAATATGTCATTTTTTTTTTTTTTTTTTTGGGCGAGGGTCATCATGGTCCAATATCAACAAAACTCTTGGAATCACGAAATAAGACCAAGAAGTCCTATAATCCTAAAATCCAATTAAAATTATCCAAAAGATTATACCAGTCTATATTACATGTTAGTATATCCATATAGGAAAATTAAAGTCACGCGTCAACTCTTTCACACGTCACCTTTGCTTTACCTAGAGGGCATTAAAGCATTCTACTTTTATAATATTCCCTGATAAAAGGTGCTCGTCATAAGTGTTTGAACAATAGAAATTAAGCTCCTTACATGGATTTAATGGACCACGAACGCTCCAAGCTCAAATCTTTTGAGTCTCGATCTGTAAGGAACATTCAACGCGAATCATAGCGAGCGAGCGAGCGGAGCCAAGCTGGGGACCAGCCCAATTTCGAGACCATGTTCACCCCTAGCCATGGCGTTTGGAGCTTGGAACGACGGTGCAAGCGCCGGAGGGTGGGTGCCGCAATCAAAATCCCCATCCGGACCAAACCCAAGAGCTTCCTTGTACCGTTTTTCCATCGAATCTTCGGTGGGCCATCAACAACAGCGCACTCTTGTTTTTTTTCAAACGCCCCCGACCCCACTTGCATTGACTGGGCTTCGTGCCCGCCGAATCACGTCTCTCCACGTACCTCCACCGGCCCCGTGGCGATGTTTGGCTTCAGGCAGCTTCCCCGAAACCTGAGAAAGAAGGGCAAACTTCTTTCTGGAACTTTTGTCTTCCCGGGCCACACACAACGTCAGGCAGGATGGGATTGAGACGACGGCGTTCGGACCGCGAGCCTCAATGCTCAGTTGCGTACCTTTGACCAAGGTGAAGTTGACTTGGGTTGACTCCGCCGCTATATAACCCCTCGAACTCGCATCTTTCCCCCTAGATTTCTCATCATTCACACTCAGTCGCGCCTTCCCCTGCTCGACTTCTTCACTTCTCTCTCTCTCTCTCTCTCTCTCTCTCTCTCTCTCTAATTATACGAGAAGAGAAGAGAAAAAGCCAGCAGAATTCTGAGCCCTTTCTCCTTGAGCTTTCCATTTTCTTGACAGATACAAACATCAGTCCTGTCAAATTCAACACACTTACAGAACCATGCAGGTGAGCTCTCGCCTTCAGGCGTTTCCGTAGTGTGTTCTCGATCATCTAATTTCTATTCCCTTCAACCTTCCTTTTGCGATTTAGCGCTTTCGCTTATACTGGTTGTAGAGAAAGCGGACCTTGTTGGGCTAAAAGGGATTTATCTTTATGTTACTCTGCTTCTTGTTTTGATGACGAGTCAGAAAGCGGTGCTGAAGCTGGATGTGCACGACAACAAGGGCAAGAGGAAGGCCATGAAGATAGTCTCTGGCTTTGCGGGTATCAATCAGACCAAGCTTTCTTCTCACCCCTGTCGCTCTACTTTTACAAAAAGAACGTCTTAATTTTCTGCAGTTGAGAAATCCGAGTCGAAACGGGATCTGACTTTCGCTGCATATGTGCAGGGGTCGATTCGATCGACATAAACTTGAAGGACCAGAAGCTGACGGTGGCGGGAACTGTGGATCCGGTGGAGCTTGTGGGGAAGCTGAGGAAGGAGTTTATCACGGACATAATCTCGGTAGGACCGGCCAAAGATGCTCAGAAGAAGGACGGCGACAAGAAAGACGATCAGGACAAGAAGAAGGACGGTGACAAGGGCGGCAAAGCAGATCCAGCTAAAGTCTACCCGTTTCCATATGGCTATTATCCGCCTCCTCCACCACCCCTGTACTTCTATCCAAAAAACTATAGTGCAGAAGAGGATCCAACTAGCTGCGTCATCTTGTGATTCGAACGTTTTGCTCCGATCTTTTGCATAGAATGAGTGGATTTGGCAAAAGAGAACATCTTAAAATCGGGTCAAGTGTCTGATAGTTATCTTTACCACTTCTGCCGAAAGTTATTACAGCTTATAGATCGTCTGTACATAGGTGTATGAAATTCTGGGGTTGGTCGTTCTTTTATGTCTAATAGAGTATCTTGAGTGATCACGGATTTTGCTTTCAAGGAATATGCTTCTCTCGATTCAATCTTTCTTCTTCTTTGCTTTGCTGGGGACTTGGAGCTCACCGGCTCTTTTGTACTCCTCCAAAAGACTCGCTGTACAGTGATAGAGCATGCAGAGGCGGTCGTGATTTGATTCTTTAAATTATTAGATTCGATGCTTAGGACGGGCAGAATTGTCGCATAAGTTAATTTCCATCTTTCCTGTGAATCAATCAGTGCGCATCGGATCGTGAGTTGGGATCCTGTAACCGTGCGAACCGGACAAAAAAGGAAGAAAGAAGAAGAAACTGCTGCGAGCCCTCCTCCTCCCCAATATGAAAAGGGCAAAGGGTTTTCCACTTGAATCTCTCTCGCTCCTGACAAAGGGCGACAGGGCAGCGGCAAAAGAACACGTAATTCCACGTTCTCAGATCTGACCCCCTGCAAGGCAGACGTAACCTAAGTTACAACGAGGCATCGGTGCGCCAGTCGAACATTGTCATCATTGGCCATGTCTCGGTTCTGCCCAATCAGGTGGTCGCTTGAGTTCCGGCATGTGCCCCAGAAAAATTAGAAATTAAACAAAAAATCTGAGCCACAGAGGACTTGCCGCTCCTAGATTTTCTTTTTTTGGGTCAAACCAAGTTCCGACACGTAACACAACTCGACTCTCTCCTTTTGCCGGAACGGGCAAAGCACGACTCAAATTGCCAGGCACCGCGCGAGGTATTTCAAAGATTACGCAAGCTCCTTTGAAAATCTTGCACGAGATAATTTTATGGACGGATTGACATTTTTCTCCCCAAGCAATAAAATAGTGGAATAATCGGAGGCACGCCTGCAAATATTTCCTCTGTGTTTAGCTGGAATGTCACAATGCTTTCACCATCCAAGCTTCCGTAATCAGGGTTTTCTTTTTTTTTTGGTCGGTTCCGTAATCAGGGTTGGAGCTTCGAAAAATGCTGTGTACAATAGTATCTGGCTGTTTGGATCAATTGGATCAATTGCTCAAACCCAAAAGACTATCCGACCAAAAAATATTACATTTTTGTGGATGGAATCATACCGAGAATGCTTGTCATTATCCTAGAGCTTATCTTTCTGATAGAACCATAACAGAGAAAAAATAGTTTATGCCGCCACTAGCATGATAACGTAATCTAAATTATTAGCTACTGGGGCGAATTCAATTTGGATGGAGGAGGTAGGGAATTCGACCCCATCTTTGGGGTTTGGGAGTGGGGCTAGTTGGCCGGTGATAGCTAACAACGCAAAAAATAAGTAAATAAATAAAATAAATAATTGTCGCTTGGTCAATCACACGTCTCTGTTTTACTTACATTATTGACATAAAAAATTTAAAATTTTGAGAGCCTTGATTAATAGATGATGGATGGTATACTATCGATTTGTACCTCATCCCTTTCCTTTGAAAAGATAAATCATGTACATCATAACAGACTTGATACTTTGGTTCTTCATTTTTGTTTTGATAGCACAGAATATCAAATTTTACCGTTCGACTAATTCCCACGGATACATACAAATCACCTGCCCACTTGCATTAGATGCGACTCAACCAACAATTGGCAGGCATGGCTTCGTAAGGCTGATATGAATGAACGACACCACGATTTGAACGTAGAATTTGCCCCATCTAAACGAAACCTTTAGCCATTCAGCTAATCCCTTTGGGTTCCCACCCAACACTTCCAATCATTCTCATTTCTTTTAATCTTTGAAAGCTAGAAAGATGTCCATGAGAGCCCACATCATTTAGGGCATTGTCCTAACAAACCTGCTCCACTGGCATGGATAAGCATGCCGACTGGACTTTCAATTTGAGGGTCTCATTGCACTACAAACTCACAATTTTGGAATTGGAGCTGTTGTTGCACAAATTGTTTCGGTTCTAACTCCATGGGTGCATGTAAGGCCACGCGCATTTATTAGATAAGACTCCACTTACATATTAGAGATATCATGATTTGAATATGGGATCTTAATCATGCGAATCAACACTCAACCTCCCAACCAAATGCTTGAAATTGATATGATAGAGTTCAACATGGTCTTCATTGCCAATGTCTTGGTTCTGCCCTAGTCAATAAACAATTAGGTTTGAGAATTTGACTAAGAAATATAATAAATGATACCAAAATAGGTTAAAAATAAGAAGAAGAAGAAGAAGAAGAAGAACTCGGAGAACTCAATAGTAAATATGTAGTTTTCGTTAGTATAACAAGGGGGAGATATCAAGATTTTCTTTTTTTTTTCTGGTCAAACCAAGCCAAGCGCCAGGCGAGATATTTTGGAGATTACGCAAAGCTTCTTAAAAATCTAGATGGTCAGAAAAATCCAGTGTTTGATGACAATATGGACGGCTTGACATATCTCTATTTAAGCAATAAGATAGTGGAATAATTGGACGCAATCAAGGTTGGAGCTTTGAAAATCCTATGTATGATATAGTATTGGGATGTTTGAATCAATAGTTCCAAACACAAATTTGTATTCAAATGGCCAATTGTGAATGTTCCATTGTCTTGCAAATCGCATTTTACAGATTCTTACGTATTAGTATCCTAGAGCTTACGTTTTTTTTTTTTTTTATCAAAACCAAGATAAAGAAAAAAATAGTTTATGTCGTTACCAGCTTGGTAAAGCAATCTAAGGGCCTATTTGGTAAAAGTTGTTTCTGTTTTTGAAATAAAATTTCTGTTCTTTTGTTCTAGGAAACGAAAAAGAATAGAAATTTGTTTGGTAAAACTTTTGTTCCACCTTTTTTTGTTCCCGAGAATAGATTTGGAATAAAAATAAAAAGTGGAAAAAGTAACTTTTTGTTCTTGGGAATTTTTTTTTTTCTCCTTTTTTTCTCCTCTTTTCTTCTCTTTTCTTTCCTTCTTCTTCCTTTTGGCCAGTTGCCGGCCTCGACCATAGCCGGCGACCTCGGCGGAGCGTTGTCGGCCCTCAACAATGTCAAGCCTCATCGGCCCTGGGCCACGCCAAGCCTCACCGTGGGCCGGGCAAAGCTTGACCTCATTAAGATCTAAGGCCGAGCCTTGCCCGGCCCAGCGGATAGCTCGGCCTCTTCGGCCATCGCTGTGCTCGGTGTCGCCTGACCCAAGGTGAGGCCAATCTCGGCACCGCCCCGGGCGAGGTCTCGCCTAGCCACCGAGACCACCGGTGAGGCTTGGCCTCACCGGCGAGGCTCAGCCGAGCTCGTCGGACCTCGCCCGTCCGTCACCAACGCCACCGTGGTCACCGACCGGCCACAAAAGAGGAAAAGGAAAACAAAAAAAGAAAAAAGAAAGAAAATATAATAAAAATATTTAAAAATTAAAAGAAATAATAAAATTATATAATTTTACCAAACGCATTTTTATACCAAGAGTATAAATTTTTGCGATTCTAAATGCATTCTTATACTCGAAATTATTTTCGGAATGGAAACAAAAAAATATTTCTAATAAAAATTGTTACCCAATGTAATCATTATCAAATACGCTCTAAATGACGGCCTTTTGTTATCCATCCAATTTGGATCGAGAGGTAGGGAGTTCAATCCTTCTTTTAGGGGCTTGATGAGCTCGAGATATCTGACAATAGCCAAATAAAAGAAGGAAATATTTATAATCATCTAGTCGATCATATTTTTTTTGTTTTATTTATATAATTGTCATGAAAGTTCTGAATTTTAAAGGCGTGATTAATTTGATGATGGATGGTATACTATCGACTTGTACCTTGTTGCTTTCCAATAAATCTTGTAAGTCATAATCGACCCTATACTTTCTTTATTCTTTGATGAGACGTGATATCGAAAGTTTGCTGTTCGTCTAATTCCCACGAGCATATACAAACAACTATCCATGGGTATCGGGCAAGGCCCCATGCATAAGTGGCAGGAGTGATCCCAAGATTAATACAAGCAAGTTAGCGACACTATGATTTGAAACATAAAATTTACTGCTAAACCAAATGTTTAAGGACACAATCAATCTCCAACCTTCCAACCCAACAATTCCAAAATTCTCATCTTATTCGAAAGCTAGTTTTTAGAAGGACGCCTCATGGAGAGCCCAAATCATTTCGGCCGTGTCTAAACAAATCTCCTAATGTCCTACTGCAAGGATAAGCATTGCCGAAAGTAACACAACTTTTCAACTTGAGAGTCTCAGCTGCTCTACAAACCCACAAATTCTTTCAATTGGAGCTGTTGCTCCACAATTTCTTTTGGTTCGACTCTGCAGATGCTTGTAAAATCCCAGTTCAGATTTATTGGATAAGACCCCACCCACGTGAAGAAAACATCGTGATTTGAATACAAGATTCCTCTCGTTCAAATTAAGCAGCCAACCCTAAGTCAAATGCCTGAAATTGATCGTGAAGCGGACCAAACACGGCGGATAATTGCCAGCTGATTTACACGGCCGGTTTTGGTCTCTCTCGTAACTAATATTTCCATTTTGTGCGGTAGTTTACAAAATGGCATCGATAAAAGATTGGTTAAAATTTTTCTTCGTTGGTAGCTTTAAAGTTCTTCATGACAGAAAACCTCATCAGATTGGTCACGCCCTAGTGCCCTGGATTGGGATGAAGTCATGAATCAAATAACACCAAATTTTCCAGAAAGTTTTTGTGTTCCCTTTTCTTTTATAATTCTTCCCATTTCAGTGCTTGATAGCGCACCTTCTAATTTATATTATATTTCCCTCCACTTTTGAAATCAAAAACAAGTTTAACTTTCACAAAATTACGAGAAGTCTATGTTGAGAGATTAGTACAAGCGCTAATATAGATGTTTTAGGTTCGAGAAAAGTTAATTCCGAAAGAATAATAAGAATAGAAAAGGAAAAAGCCAAAATAGTAAAGATGCATTGAAGCACACTCTTTCACACTAGCTTCATGAAGTCATAGCCTATCATTTTTAAAATGTTTCACTATGCCGAAGGCTTAAATTAAAACATGAAAATCGGAAATCACGTGAGAGGGGGTACTAATCAAGCCCTTCAACTCCAGCGGGTCATACAATTTTTAAGTTAAGCTAGTACAATTGGATTGATTTGATCCCACGGTAATTTCTAATAATTCGGGTCCCATCTTAATCTCGAGTTCGATATCCTAACTTTGGAAAATCTCCTCTTCCTGGACCAGCTGGTTTTGCACAGATAGAGACAAAGATCTTGCCGTCCGCTATTACATCCCGTCGCGATGATCGTTAGTCCATCGAATTCTTTTTCATGGCAAGGATGGCTCTTGCGAATTATTGACATTTAAAATTCGAG